>JANJGN010004741.1:0-30581 GCA_026770705.1 Isurus oxyrinchus
TGGAGGGGGTCAGTGTCTGAGGGGGTCAGTGTCTGGAGGGGGTCAGTGCCTGGGTGGGTCAGTGTCTGTGAGGGGTCAGTGTCTGTGAGAGGGTCAGTGTCTGGGGGGTCAGTGTCTGGGGGGTCAGTGTCTGAGGCGGTCAGTATCTGGAGGGGTCAGTGTCTGGGGGGTCAGTGTCTGAGGCGGTCAGTATCTGGAGGGGGTCAGTATCTGGAGGGGTCAGTGTCTGGGGGGGTCAGTGTCTGGGGGTCAGTATCTGGAGGGGGTCATTATCTGGAGGGGGTCATTATCTGGAGGGGGTCAGTGTCTGGAGGGGGTCAGTGTCTGGAGGGGGTCAGTATCTGGAGGGGGTCAGTATCTGGAGGGGGTCAGTGTCGGCCGGGGTCAGTGTCTGGGGGGTCAGTGTCTGCGTGGTCAGTATCTGGAGGGTGTGAGTTTCTGGAGGTGGTCAGTGTCTGGGTGGGTCAGTGCCTGTGTGGGGTCAGTGTCTGTGAGGGTTCAGTGTCTGGAGCGGGTCAATGTCAGTGGGGGAGGGGTGTCAGTGTCTTGGGGGTCATTGTCTGAGGGGTTCAGAATCTGGAGGGGTTCAGTGTGTTTGGGGGTTCAGTGTCTGGAGGGGTCAGTGTCTGGGGGTTCAGTTTCTGGGGGTCAGTGTCTGGGGGGTCAGTGTCTGGGGGGTCAGTAATTGTAGGGGTCAGTAACTGGTGGGGGTCAGTCTCTGGGGGTGTCAGTGTCTGAGGGGGTCAGTATCTGGAGGGTCAGTGTCTGGGGGGTCAGTGTCTGAGGGGGTCAGTGTCTGGGGGGTCAGTATCTGGAGGGGGTCAGTGTCTGGGGGTCAGTGTCTGGGGTCAGTGTCTGGGAGTCAGTATCTGGAGGGGGTCAGTGTCTGGGGGGTCAGTGTCGGGGGGGTGTCAGTGTCTGTGAGGGGGTCAGTATCTGGAGGGGGTCAGTATCTGGAGGGGGTCGCTGTCTGGGGGGTCAGTGTCGGGGGGGTGTCAGTGTCTGTGAGGGGGTCAGTGTCTGTGAGGGGGTCAGTATCTGGAGGGGGTCAGTATCTGGAGCGGGTCAGTGTCTGGGGGGTCAGTGTCAGGAGAGTGTCAGTGTCTGTGAGGAGTCAGTGTCTGTGGGGGTCAGTGTCTGGGGGGTTCAGTGTTTGGGGGTGTCAGTGTCTGGGGGGTCAGTGTCAGGGGGGTGTCAGTGTCTGTGAGGGGTCAGAGTCTGGGGGGTGTCAGTGTCTGGGGGGTCAGTGTCTGGAGAGTGTCAGTGTCTGTGAGGAGTCAGTGTCTGTGGGGGTCAGTGTCTGGGGGGTTCAGTGTTTGGGGGTGTCAGTGTCTGGGGGGTCAGTGTCTGGGAGGGGGGGTCAGTGTCTGTGGAGTGTCAGTGTCTGGGGAGGGTCAGTGTCTGGGGGGTCAGTGTCTGGGGGGTCAGTGTCTGGGGGGTCAGTGTCTGGGGGGGTGAGTGTCTTGGGGGGGGTCTGTGTCTGGGGGGGTCAGACACTGGAGGGTCAGTGTCTGGGGTGGTAAGTGTCTGGGGGGGTCAGTGTCTGGGGGTGTCAGTGTCTGGGGTGGTAAGTGTCTGGGGGGGTCAGTGTCTTGGGGTGTCAGTGTCTGGGGGGGTCTGTGTCTGTGTGTCAGTGTCTGGGGGTGTCAGTGTCTGGGGGGGTCAGTGTCTGGGGGGGTCAGTGTCTGGGAGGGTCAGTGTCTGGGGGGGTCAGTGTCTGGGGGGGTCAGTGTCTGGGAGGGTCAGTGTCTGGGGGGGTGAGTGTCTGGGGGGGGTCAGTGTCTGGGAGGGTCAGTGTCTGGGGGGGTCAGTGTCTAGGGGGGTCAGTGTCTATCGGAAGGGTGGGCGGGGCTTGGTCTGTCTGGCCTGAATAGGGTGGGCAGGGCTTGGTCTGGGGTGGGTGGGGTTTGGTCTGGGGGGGCGGCGCTTGGTCCACCTCAAGGCTCCCCTCCTCGAGACCGCCCCCTCCTTGAGGCTCCCCCTCCTTGAGGCTTCCCCTCCTTGAGACGGTTCCTCCTCGAGACCGACCCTCCTCTTGGCTCCCTCTCAACACCGCCCCTCCTCAAGACAGCCCCTCCTCGAGACCGCCCCTCCTCGAGACAGCCCCCTCCTCGAGACCACCCCTCCTCGAGGCTCCCCCTCCTCGAGACCGCCCCCTCCTCGAGACTGTCCCTCCTCGAGGCTCTCCTTCCTCGAGACCGCCCCTCCTCGAGACCGCCCCTCCTCGAGAGCATCCCTCCTCGAGACCATCCCTCCTCGAGGCACCTCCTCCTCGAGACCGCCCCCTCCTCGAGTCTCCCCCTCCTCGAGACCATCCCTCCTCGAGACCGTCCCTCCTCGAGACTCCGCCCCCTCGAGACCGCCCCTTCTCGAGATCGTCCCTCCTCGAGACCATCCCTCCTCGAGACTCCCCCTCCTCGAGACCGCCCCTACTCAAGGCTCCTCCTCCTCGAGACCCGCCCCTCCTCCAGACCCGCCCCTCCTCGAGACCATCCCTCCTCGAGGACTCCCCCTCCTCGAGACCGCCCCTACTCGAGGCTCCTCCTCCTCGAGACCGCCCCTCCTCAAGACCGCCCCTCCTCGAGACCGTCCCTCCTTGAGACTCCCCCTCCTCGAGACCGCTCCTCCTCGAGACCGCCCCTCCTCGAGACCATCCCTCCTCGAGACCGCCCCTCCTCAAGACCGTCCCTCCTCGAGGCTACCCCTCCTCGAGACCATCCCTCCTCGAGACTGCCCCACCTCGAGACCGCCCCTCCTCGAGACTGTCCCTCCTCGAGACCGCCCCTCCTCTGGACAGCCCCTCCTCGAGACCGTCCCTCCTTGAGACCGCCCCTCCTCGAGACCGCCCCTCCACGAGGCTCCCCCTCCTCGAGACCGTCCCTCCTCAAGACCGACCCTCCTCGAGACCGTGCCTCCTCAAGGCTCCTCCTCCTCGACACCGCACCCTCCTCGAGACCGTCCCTCCTTGAGACTGCCCCTCCTCGAGGCTCCCCCTCCTCGAGACCGTCCCTCCTCGAGACTGTCTCTCCTCGAGACCGCCCCTCCTCGAGACCACTGCTCCTTGAGTCTCCCCCTCCTCGAGACCGTCCCTCCTCGAGACCCGCCCCTCCTCGAGACCGTCTCTCCGTCTCTCCTCGAGACCGCCCCTCCTCGAGACTGTCCCTCCTCGAGACCGTCCCTCCTCGAGACTGCCCCACCTCAAGACCGCCCCTCCTCGAGACCGCCCCTCCACGAGGCTCCTCCTCCTCGAGACCGCCCCTCCTCAAGACCGCCCCTCCACGAGGCTCCCCCTCCTCGAGACCGTTCCTCCTCGAGGCTCACCCTCTTCGAGACCGTCCCTCCTTGAGACCGCCCCCTCCTCGAGACCGTCCCTCCTCGAGACCGCCCCTCCTCGAGACCGTCTCTCCTCGAGACCGCCCCTCCTCGAGACTGTCCCTCCTCGAGACCGTCCCTCCTCGACACTGCCCCCACCTCAAGACCGCCCCTCCTCGAGACCGCCCCTCCACGAGGCTCCTCCTCCTCGAGACCCGCCCCTCCTCAAGACCGCCCCTCCACGAGGCTCCCCTCCTCGAGACCGTCCCTCCTCGAGGCTCACCCTCTTCGAGACCGTCCCTCCTCGAGATTGCCCCTCCTCGAGACTTTCCCTCCTCGAGATCGCCCCTCCTCGAGACCGCCCCTCCTCGAGACCGCCCCTCCTCGAGACCGCCCCTCCTCGAGACCGTCCCTCCTCGTGGCTCCCCCTCCTCGAGACCGCCCCTCCTCGAGACCGCCCCTCCTCGAGACTGTCCCTCTTCGAGACCGACCCTCCTCTTGGCTCCCCCTCAACACCGCCCCTCCTCGAGACCGCACCTCCTCAACACCGCCACTCCTCGAGACCGCCCCTAATCGAGACCATCCCTCCTCGAGGCTCCCCCTCCTCGAGACCACCCCCTCCTCAAGACCGCCCCCTCCTTGAGACTGCCCCTCCTCGAGGCTCCCCCTCCTCGAGACCGTCCCTCCTCGAGACAGCCCCTCCTCGAGACTGCCCCTCCTCGAGACAACCCCTCCTCGAGACCGCCCTTCCTCGAGGCTCCCCCTCCTCGAGACCGCCCCCTCCTAGAGACTGTCCCTCCTCGAGGCTCTCCCTCCTCGAGACCGCCACTCCTCAAGACCGCCCCTCCTCGAGACCATCCCTCCTCGAGACCATCCCACCTCGAGGCTCCCCCTCCTCGAGACCATCCCTCCTGGAGACCGTCCCTCCTCGAGACTCCCCCTCCTCGAGACTGCCCCTTCTCGAGATCGTCCCTCCTCGAGACCATCCCTCCTCGAGACTCCCCCTCCTCGAGACCGCCCCTACTCGAGGC
This sequence comes from Isurus oxyrinchus, assembly GCA_026770705.1. NCBI lineage: Eukaryota > Metazoa > Chordata > Chondrichthyes > Lamniformes > Lamnidae > Isurus > Isurus oxyrinchus. The sequence continues at coordinate 4,344 of JANJGN010004741.1, forward strand.
TCCTCCTCCTCGAGACCACCCCTCCTCGAGACTGTCCCTCCTCGAGGCTCTTCCTCCTCGAGACCGCCCCTCCTCGAGACCGCCCCTCCTCGAGACCATCCCTCCTCGAGACCACCCCTCCTCAAGACCGCCCCTCCTCGAGACCATCCCTCCTCGAGACTACCCCTCCTCGAGACCGCCACTACTCGAGACTTCCCCTCCTCGAGACCACTCCTTCTCAAGACCGCCCCTCCTCGAGACCGTCCCTCCTCGAGACCGCCCCTCCTCGAGACCGTCCCTCCTCGAGGCTACACCTCCTCGAGACCATCCCTCCTCGAGACTGCCCCACCTCGAGACCGCCCCTCCTCGAGACCGTCCCTCCTTGAGACCGCCCCTCCTTGAGACCCGCCCCTCCACGAGGCTCCCCCTCCTCGAGACCGTCCCTCCTAGAGGCTCCCCCTCCTCGAGACCGTCCCTCCTCAAGACCGACCCTCCTCGAGACCGTCCCACCTCGAGGCTCCCCTCCTCAAGACTGCCCCCTCTTTGAGACTGTCCCTCCTCGAGACGGCCCCTCCTCGAGACCGCCCCTCCTCGAGACCGTCCCTCCTTGAGACCGTCCCTCCTCGAGACCGCCCCTCCTCGTGGCTCCCCCTCGAGACTGTCCCTCCTCGAGGCTCCCCCTCCTCGAGACCGCTGCTCCTCGAGTCTCCCCCTCCTGGAGACCGCCCCTCCTCGAGACCATCCCTCCTCGAGATTGCCCCTCCTCGAGACCGCCCCTCCTCGAGACCGCCCCTCCTCGAGACTGACCCTCCTCGAGACTGCCCCTCCACGAGACTGACCCTCCTCGAGACCGTCCCTCCTCGAGACCGACCCTCCTCGAGACCGCCCCTCCTCAAGACCGCTCCTCCTCGAGACCGCCCCCTCTTCGAGGCTCCCCCTCCTCGAGACTGTCCCTCCTTGTGGCTCCCACTCCTCGAGACCGTCCCTCCTTGAGGCTCCCCCTCCTTGAGTCCGCCTCTCCTCGAGACTGCCCCTCCTCGAGACCGCCCCTCCTCGAGAACGCCCACCGCGAGACTCCCCCTCCTAGAGGCCACCCCTCCTCGAGGCCCCCCTCCTCGAGACTGACCCTCCTTGAGGCTCCCCCTCCTCGAGACCACCCCTCCGCGAGACCGCCCCTCCTCAAGACCGCCCCTCCTCGAGGCTCCCCGTCCTCGAGACCGTCCCTCCTCAAGGCTGTCTCTCCTCGAGACCGCCCCTCCTCGAGACTCCCCCTCCTCGAGGCTCCCCCTCCTTGAGACTGTCCCTCCTTGAGACAGCCCCTCCTCGAGACCGCCCCCTCCTCGAGGCTCCCCCTCCTCAAGACCGTCCCTCCTCGAGACTCCCCCTCCTCGAGACCGGCCCTCCTCGAGATCGCCTCTCCTCGAAGCTACCCCTCCTCGAGACCGTCCCTCCACAAGGCTCCTCCTCCTCGAGACCGCCCCTCCTCGAGACTGTCCCTCCTCGAGACCGCCCCTCCTCGAGACAAGCTGCTCCTCGAGGCTCCTCCTCCTCGAGACTGCCTCTCCACGAGGCACCCCCTCCTTGAGACTGCCCCTCCTCGAGACCGTCCCTCCTCGTGGCTCCCCCTCCTCGAGACCGCCCCTCCTCAAGGCCATCCCTCCTCGAGATTGCCCCTCCTCAAGACTGCCCCACCTCGAGACCGCCCCCTCCTCGAGACAGCCCCTCCTCGAGACTGTCCCTCCTCGAGATTGTCCCTCCTCGAGACCGCCCCCTCCTCGAGACCGCCCCTCCTCGAGACCGCCCCTCCTCGAGACCACCCCCTCCTCAAGACTCCCCCTCTTCGAGACCGTCCCTCCTCGAGACCGTCCCTCCTCGAGACCGACCCTCCTCGAGACCACCACTCCTCGAGACCACCCATCCTCGAGACTGCCCCGCCTCGAGGCTCCCCCTCCTTGAGACCGCCCCTCCTTGAGACCGCCCTCTTCTCGAGGCTGCACCTCCTCGAGGATCCGCCTCCTCGAGACCGCCCCCTCCTCGAGACCGGCCCTCCTCAAGACCGCCCCCTCCTCGAGGCTCCCCGTCCTCGAGACCGCCCCTCCTCGAGGCTCCCCCTCCTCAAGACCGCCCCTCCTCAAGACCGTCCCTCCTCGAGAACGCCCCTCCTCGAGACCACCCCCTCCTCGAGGCTCCCCCTCCTTGAGACCGACCCTCCTCGAGACCGCCCCACCTCGAGCCCGCCCCTCCTCAAGACCACCCCCTCCTCGAGGCTCCCCCTCCTCGAGACTGCCCCTCCTCGAGGGTCCCCCTCCTCGAGACAGGCCCTCCTCGAGACCGCTCCTCCTTGAGACCGCCCTCTCCTCGAGGCTCCCCCTCCTCGAGGCTCCCCCTCCTCGAGACCACCACCTCCTCGAGAACGGCCCTCCTCGAAACCGCCCCATCCTCGACGCTCCCCGTCCTCGAGACCGCCCCTCCTTGAGGCTCCCCCTCCTCAAGACCGCCCCTCCTCAAGACCGTCCCTCCTCGAGAACGCCCCTCCTCGAGACCACCCCCTCCTCGAGGCTCCCCCTCCTTGAGACCAACCCTCCTCGAGACCGCCCCTCCTCGAGCCCGCCCCTCCTCAAGACCACCCCCTCCTCGAGGCTCCCCCTCCTCGAGACTGCCCCTCCTCGAGGGTCCCCCTCCTCGAGACAGGCCCTCCTCGAGACCGCTCCTCCTTGAGACCGCCCTCTCCTCGAGGCTCCCCCTCCTCGAGGCTCCCCCTCCTCGAGACCACCACCTCCTCGAGAACGGCCCTCCTCGAAACCGCCCCATCCTCGACGCTCCCCGTCCTCAAGACCGCCCCTGCTCGAGGCTCCCCATCCTCGAGACTGCCCCTCCTTGAGACTGTCCCTCCTCGAGGCTCCCCCTCCTCAAGAGTGTCCCTCCTCGAGACCGCCCCTCCTCGAGGCTCTCCCTCCTCGAGACTGTCCCTCCTCGAGACCGCCCCTCCTCGAGGCCCCCCCTTTTTGAGGCTCCCCCTCCTCGAGACTGTCCCTCCTCAAGGGTCCCCCTCCTCGAGGCTCCCCCTCCTGGAGACTGTCCCTCCTTGAGGCTCCCCCTCCTCGAGACTGACCCTCCTCGAGACCGTCCCTCCTCGAGACCGTCCCTCCTTGAGACCGTCCCTCCACGAGGCTCCCCCATACTCGCCCATTGGGATTGGTCAGCGGTACCTCACTCCGCCGGCCTTCGGGACCATCGCTCGGGACAATTCCCCCATCCTGTTCTCTCCGGACGGGTCCTGCGAGGAACCTACGCTGGGTTTTGAGGGAGGAACTTCCCCAGGTCAGGCCCAGGAACCTCGACTCCCCGAGGGGGCTGGGGGGAACTGACCGGCCCCCTCGACAGCTCTGGACAGGCTGACCATGGAGCTCCCCAGGCTGTTCGATGACTGTCCGGGGAGTGACCACGCGGGAGGTGCCCAGGGGGAGAGTATCATTCCCGGGAAGGTGACCCTTCAAGGGCCACGATTGCCCAGCTCCCCATGAAGGGGCAACTCCACATCCTTAAAAACAGCTGCCCGCTCTCCCTCCGCAGCCACACTGACCAGTCCCACACCCTCCCGGTCCACATGATCCACACTGACCAGTCCCACACCTTCCCGGACCACATGATCCACACTGACCAGTCCCACACCCTCCCGGACCACATGATCCACACTGACCAGTCCCACACCCTCCCGGACCACATGATCCACACTGACCAGTCCCACACCCTCCCTGACCACATGATCCACACTGACCAGTCCCACACCCTCCCGGACCACATGATCCACACTGACCAGTCCCACACCCTCCCGGACCACAGGATCCACACTGACCAGTCCCACACCCTCCCGGACCACATGATCCACACTGACCAGTCCCACACCCTCCCTGACCACATGATCCACACTGACCAGTCCCACACCCTCCCGGACCACATGATCCACACTGACCAGTCCCACACCCTCCCGGACCACATGATCCACACTGACCAGTCCCACACCCTCCCGGACCACATGATCCACACTGACCAGTCCCACACCCTCCCGGACCACATGACCCACACTGACCAGTCCCACACCCTCCCGGACCACATGATCCACACTGACCAGTCCCACACCCTCCCGGACCACATGACCCACACTGACCAGTCCCACACCCTCCCGGACCACATGATCCACAGTGACCAGTCCCACACCCTCCCGGACCACAGGATCCACACTGACCAGTCCCACACCCTCCCGGACCACATGATCCACACTGACCAGTCCCACACCCTCCCGGACCACATGATCCACACTGACCAGTCCCACACCCTCCCGGACCACATGACCCACACTGACCAGTCCCACACCCTCCCGGACCACATGATCCACACTGTCCAGTCCCACACCCTCCCGGACCACATGATCCACACTGTCCAGTCCCACACCCTCCCGGACCACATGATCCACACTGACCAGTCCCACACCCTCCCGGACCACATGACCCACACTGACCAGTCCCACACCCTCCCGGACCACATGATCCACACTGACCAGTCCCACACCCTCCCGGACCACAGGATCCACACTGACCAGTCCCACACCCTCCCGGACCACATGACCCACACTGACCAGTCCCACACCCTCCCGGACCACATGACCCACACTGACCAGTCCCACACCCTCCCGGACCACATGACCCACACTGACCAGTCCCACACCCTCCCGGACCACATGACCCACACTGACCAGTCCCACACCCTCCCGGACCACATGACCCACACTGACCAGTCCCACACCCTCCCGGACCACATGATCCACACTGACCAGTCCCACACCCTCCCGGACCACATGATCCACACTGACCAGTCCCACACCCTCCCGGACCACATGATCCACACTGACCAGTCCCACACCCTCCCGGACCACATGATCCACACTGACCAGTCCCACACCCTCCCGGACCACATGATCCACACTGACCAGTCCCACACCCTCCCGGACCACATGATCCACACTGACCAGTCCCACACCCTCCCGGACCACGCCATCTATGACAATATCCATCTGGATGTGGATGTTATCCATTACTCCCACAGGGCTGGTCTGTCCAGTTCCTTCCTCTCTCTTGACCTGGACAAGATGTTTGACTGGTTGTATTACCAACATTGATTTGGGTCTCTGAGGGCGTTTAGGTTCAGGGACACATTTTGTTCCCGGCTCTGATGTCTGTCCGCTGCTGCCGCGGAGTGTCTAGTGCAGGTTAAGGGTTCCCTGACGGCGCCCCTTCGCTTTGGGAGAGGGGTACGTCCGGGCTGCCCCCTGTCTGGCCAGTTGTATTCTATTTGCGTGGAGCCTTTCCTGCGTCTCTTGCGGAGCAGGTTTTCGGGACTGATTCTACATGGACCGGGCATCGGGGTGGTCGTACCGGCTTCGGCCGCTGACGTGCTCCTCATGTTCACCCACCCGGCTGACCTGCGGAGAATGCGCGAGTGCCCAGGGGGTCTGCTCTGCCCCGTCCTCTGCCAGGATCGACTGGGGTAAACGTTCTGGACTCCTGGTCGCCCGGTGGCAGAGGGGACCCCCCTACCCGAGGAGCTCAGGCCTTTCTCCTGGAGCAGGACCAGCCTCCTCTACCTGGCGGTCCACCTCTGCGCTGCTGAGGAACCCTGGCCGGCGAACTCTCAGGAACTGGAGCCCACAGTTAGCGCTCGCCTGCGGAGCTGGACAGGACTGCTCCGAGTGCTGTCTTACTGGGGTGGATTTCTGGTCATAAAGCAGCTGATCGCCGCCATGTTGTGGTACCGGCTGGTCACTTTGACCCCTCCCCCGGACTTTGTCCTGAAAATCCATAGAATGCTCTTCAGGGACACAAGGCTGCACTGGATCACTGCTGAGGTCCTGTGTTTCCCGCTTAGGGAGGGTGGTAAGGGGCTGGTGTACCTACACACTCAGGTGGCGACCTTCCACCTTCAGACCCTGCAGCGATCCCTTTACGTCGAGCCTCCTCCGAGATGGTGAGACCTGGCGATGTATCTCTCCCGTCAGGTGCACGGCCTGAATTATGAGGTGCAGCTCCTGTTCTTGGAGCAGAGGGGCCTCAGTGGCTCCTTCCAGGCGTTGCCCATCTTTTACAAGGACCTGATCAAAGTCTGTAACATGATCGCCTCGCGACGCGGCTCTCCCCCGTCAGGAGTAGGGGCTACTGTCAGAGAGCCGCTGCTCAGGAACCCAGCTCTCCAGCCTTTTCAGTGGCTGGCTGAGAGGAGGGATACGGAGACCGGAACTGTGCACGGTGCTCCCAGTGTGGTCTAACCGAGGGAATATGGAGACTGGAACAGTGCACGGTGCTCCGAGTGTGGTCTAACCGAGGGATACGGAGACAGGAACTGTGCACGGTGCTCCCAGTGTGGTCTAACCGAGGGAGGTACGGAGACAGGAACTGTGCACGGTGCTCCGAGTGTGGTCTAACCGAGGGGGGATACGGAGACCGGAACTGTGCACGGTGCTCCGAGTGTGGTCTAACCGAGGGATACGGAGACCGGAACTGTGCACGGTGCTCCGAGTGTGGTCTAACCGAGGGAAACAGAGACCGGAGCTGTGCACGGTGCTCCGAGTGTGGTCTAACCGAGGGATACGGAGACCGGAACTGTGCACGGTGCTCCGAGTGTGGTCTAACCGAGGGAAACAGAGACCGGAGCTGTGCACGGTGCTCCGAGTGTGGTCTAACCGAGGGATACTGGGACCGGAACTGTGCACGGTGCTCCCAGTGTGGTCTAACCGTATCCCTCGGTTAGACCACACTGGGAGCACAGTGCACAGTTCCAGTCCCTGTATACCCCTCGGTTAGACCACACTCAGAGCACCGTGCACAGTTCCTGTCTCCGTATCCCTCGGTTAGACCACACTCGGAGCACCGTGCACAGTTCCGGTCTCCGTTTCCCCCTCGGTTAGACCACACTGTGCACAGTTCCGGTCTCCGTATCCCTCGGTTAGACCACACTGGGAGCACCGTGCACAGTTCCAGTCCCTGTATCCCCCTTGGTTAGAACACACTAGGAGCACCGTGCACAGTTCCAGTCACTGTATCCCCCTTGGTTAGACCACACTGGGAGCACCGTGCACAGTTCCTGTCTCCGTATCCCTCGGTTAGACCACACTCGGAGCACCGTGCACAGTTCCGGTCTCCGTATCCCTCGGTTAGACCACACTGGGAGCACCGTGCACAGTTCCGGTCTCCGTATCCCTCGGTTAGACCACACTCGGAGCACCGTGCACAGTTCTGGTCTCCGTATCCCTCGGTTAGACCACACTCGGAGCACCGTACACAGTTCTGGTCTCTGTATCCCTCGGTTAGACCACACTGGGAGCACCGTACACAGTTCTGGTCTCTGTATCCCTCGGTTAGACCACACTCGGAGCTCCGTGCACAGTTCCGGTCTCTGTATCCCTCGGTTCGACCACACTGGGAGCACCGTGCACAGTTCCGGTCTCCGTATCCCTCGGTTAGACCACACTGGGAGCAGCGTGCACAGTTCCGGTCTCCGTATCCCTCGGTTAGACCACACTGGGAGAACCGTGCACGGTTCCGGTCTCTGTATCCCTCGGTTAGACCACACTGGGAGCACCGTGCACAGTTCCGGTCTCCGTATCCCTCGGTTAGACCACACTGGGAGCACCGTGCACAGTTCCAGTCCCTGTATCCCCCTTGGTTAGAACACACTAGGAGCACCGTGCACAGTTCCAGTCACTGTATCCCCCTTGGTTAGACCACACTGGGAGCACCGTGCACAGTTCCTGTCTCCGTATCCCTCGGTTAGACCACACTCGGAGCACCGTGCACAGTTCCAGTCTCCGTATCCCTCGGTTAGACCACACTGGGAGCACCGTGCACAGTTCCGGTCTCCGTATCCCTCGGTTAGACCACACTCGGAGCACCGTGCACAGTTCTGGTCTCCGTATCCCTCGGTTAGACCACACTCGGAGCACCGTACACAGTTCTGGTCTCTGTATCCCTCGGTTAGACCACACTGGGAGCACCGTACACAGTTTTGGTCTCTGTATCCCTCGGTTAGACCACACTCGGAGCTCCGTGCACAGTTCCGGTCTCTGTATCCCTCGGTTCGACCACACTGGGAGCACCGTGCACAGTTCCGGTCTCCGTATCCCTCGGTTAGACCACACTGGGAGCAGCGTGCACAGTTCCGGTCTCCGTATCCCTCGGTTAGACCACACTGGGAGAACCGTGCACGGTTCCGGTCTCTGTATCCCTCGGTTAGACCACACTGGGAGCACCGTGCACAGTTCCGGTCTCCGTATCCCTCGGTTAGACCACACTCGGAGCACCGTGCACAGTTCCTGTCTCCGTATCCCTCGGTTAGACCACACTCGGAGCACCGTGCACAGTTCCGGTCTCCGTATCCCCTCGATAAGACCACACTGGGAGCACCGTGCAGAGTTCCGGTCTCCGTATCCCTCGGTTAGACCACACTGGGAGCACCGTGCACCGAGGGATACGGAGACCAGAACTGTGCACGGTGCTCCGAGTGTGGTCTAACCAAGGGATACGGAGGCTGGAACTGTTCACGGTGCTCCCAGTGTGGTCTAACCAAGGGGGATACAGTGACCGGAACTGTGCACGGTGCTCCTAGTGTGTTCTAACCAAGGGGGATACAGGGACTGGAACTGTGCACAGTGCTCCCAGTGTGGTCTAACCGAGAGGTATACAGGGCCTGGAACTGTGCACTGTGTTCCCAGTGTGGTCTAACCGAGGGATATGGAGACTGGAACTGTGCACGGTGCTCCCAGTGTGGTCTAACCGAGGTGATACGGAGACCGGAACTGTGCACGGTGCTCCGAGTGTTGTCTAACCAAGGGATACGGAGACCGGAACTGTGCACGGTGCTCTGAGTGTGGTCTAACCGAGGGATACGGAGACCAGAACTGTGCATGGTGCTCCCAGTGTGGTCGAACCGAGGGGATACGGAGACCGGAACTGTGCACGGTGCTCCCAGTGTGGTCTAACCGAGGGGATACGGAGACTGGAACTGTGCACGGTGCTCCCAGTGTGGTCTAACCGAGGGGATACGGAGACCGGAATTGTGCACGGTGCTCCCAGTGTGGTCTAACCGAGGGATACGGAGACTGGAACTGTGCACGGTTCTCCGAGTGTGGTCTAACCGAGGGGATACGGAGACCGGAACTGTGCACGGTGCTCCGAGTGTGGTCTAACCGAGGGATATGAAGACTGGAATTGTGCACGGTGCACCCAGTGTGGTCTAACCAAGGGATACGGAGACCGGAACTGTTCACAGTGCTCCCAGTGTGGTCTAACCGAGGGATACGGAGACCGGAACTGTGCACGGTGCTCCCAGTGTGGTCTAACCGAGGGGGATACGGAGACCGGAACTGTGCACGGTGCTCCCAGTGTGGTCTAACCGAGGGATACGGAGACCGGAACTGTGCACGGTGCCCCCAGTGTGGTCTAACCGAGGGGGATACGGAGACCGGAACTGTGCACGGTGCTCCGAGTGTGGTCTAACCGAGGGATACTGGGACCGGAACTGTGCACTGTGCTCCCAGTGTGGTCTAACCGAGGGGGAAACGGAGACCGGAACTGTGCATGGTGCTCCCAGTGTGGTCTAACCGTGGGATACAGGGACCGGAACTCTGCACGGTGCTCCCAGTGTGGTCTTATCGAGGGGATACGGAGACCGGAACTGTGCACGGTGCTCCGAGTGTGGTCTAACCGAGGGATACGGAGACCGGAACTGTGCACGGTGCTCCGAGTGTGGTCTAACCGAGGGATATGGAGACCGGAACTGTGCACGGTGCTCCCAGTGTGGTCTAACCGAGGGATACGGAGACTGGAACTGTGCATGGTGCTCCCAGTGTGGTCTAACCGAAGGATACGGAGACCGGAACTGTGCACGGTGCTCCCAGTTTGGTCTAACCGAGGGATACGGAGACCGGAACTGTGCACGGTGCTCCGAGTGTGGTCTAACCGAGGGATACGGAGACTGGAACTGTGCACGGTGCTCCCAGTGTGGTCTAACCAAGGGATACGGAGACGGGAACTGTGCACGGTGCTCCCAGTGTGGTCTAACTGAGGGATATGGAGACCAGAACTGTGCACGGTGCTTCCAGTGTGGTCTAACCAAGGGATACGGAGACCGGAACTGTGCACGGTGCTCCCAGTGTGGTCTAACCGAGGGATACAGAGACCAGAACTGTGTACGGTGCTCCGAGTGTGGTCTAACCGAGGGATACGGAGACCAGAACTGTGCACGGTGCTCCGAGTGTGGTCTAACCGAGGGATACGGAGACGGAACTGTGCACGGTGCTCCCAGTGTGGTCTAACCGAGGGATACGGAGACCGGAACTGTGCACGGTGCTCCGAGTGTGGTCTAACCGAGCGATACGGAGACAGGAACTGTGCACGGTGCTCCCAGTGTGGTCTAACCAAGGGGGATACAGTGACCGGAACTGTGCACGGTGCTCCTAGTGTGCTCTAACCAAGGAGGATACAGGGACTGGAACTGTGCACGGTGCTCCCAGTGTGGTCTAACCGAGGGGGATACAGGGACTGGAACTGTGCACGGTGCTCCGAGTATGGTCTAACCGAGGGATACGGAGACCGGAACTGTGCACAGTGCTCCCAGTGTGGTCTAACTGAGGGATATGGAGACTGGAACTGTGCACGGTGCTCCCAGTGTGGTCTAACCGAGGGGATACGGAGACCGGAACTGTGCACAGTGCTCCGAGTGTGGTCTAACCGAGGGGGATACGGAGACCGGAACTGTGCACGGTGCTCCGAGTGTTGTCTAACCAAGGGATACGGAGACCGGAACTGTGCACGGTGCTCCCAGTGTTGTCTAACCAAGGGATATGGAGACCGGAACTGTGCACGGTGCTCTGAGTGTGGTCTAACCGAGGGATACGGAGACCAGAACTGTGCACGGTGCTCCCAGTGTGGTCGAACTGAGGGGATACGGAGACCGGAACTGTGCACGGTGCTCCCAGTGTGGTCTAACCGAGGGGATACGGAGACCGGAACTGTGCACGGTGCTCCGAGTGTGGTCTAACCGAGGGGATACGGAGACCGGAACTGTGCACGGTGCTCCCAGTGTGGTCTAACCGAGGGATACGGAGACTGGAACTGTGCACGGTGCTCGGAGTGTGGTCTAACCGAGGGGATACGGAGACCGGAACTGTGTACGGTGCTCCGAGTGTGGTCTAACCGAGGGATACGGAGACCGGAACTGTGCACGGTGCTCCCAGTGTGGTCTAACCGAGGGATACGGAGACCGGAACTGTGCACGGTGCTCCGAGTGTGGTCTAACCGAGGGATACGGAGACCGGGACTGTGCACGGTGCTCCGAGTGTGGTCTAACCGAGGGATACGGAGACCGGGACTGTGCACGGTGCTCCGAGTGTGGTCTAACCGAGGGATACGGAGACCGGCACTGTGCACGGTGCTCCGAGTGTGGTCTAACCGAGGGATACGGAGACCGGAACTGTGCACGGTGCTCCGAGTGTGGTCTCACTAAGGGATACGGAGACCGGAACTGTGCACGGTGCTCCGAGTGTGGTCTCACTAAGGGATACGGAGACCGGAACTGTGCACGGTGCTCCCAGTGTGGCCTAACCGAGGGATATGGAGACCGGAACTGTGCACGGTGCTCCCAGTGTGGTCTAACCGAGGGATACGGAGACCGGAACTGTGCACGGAGCTCCGAGTGTGGTCTAACCGAGGGATACGGAGACTGGAACTGTGCACGGTGCTCCGAGTGTGGTCTAACCGAGGGATACGGAGACCGGAACTGTGCACGGTGCTCCCAGTGTGGTCTAACCGAGGGATACGGAGACCGGAACTGTGCACGGTTCTCCGAGTGTGGTCTAACCGAGGGATACGGAGACCGGAACTGTGCACGGTGCTCCCAGTGTGGTCTAACCGAGGGGGATACGGAGACCGGAACTGTGCACGGTGCTCCGAGTGTGGTCTAACCGAGGGATACGGAGACCGGAACTGTGCACGGTGCTCCCAGTGTGGCCTAACCGAGGGGGATACGGAGACCGGAACTGTGCACGGTGCTCCCAGTGTGGTCTAACCGAGGGATATGAAGCCTGTAACTGTGCACGGTGCTCCGAGTGTGGTCTAACCGAGGGTAAATGTGTTGCTGTGCCATTTGCTGTACTGCATTGGAAAACCCCCTTCTGCAACTCCCATTCCTTCGAGCTGCAGCTGCTTTCTCCGGATGATTGACAGGTGGCGGCTCAGCCAGAATGATTGACAGTTACCGTCACCCCTGGCAACCCCTGCCGGGCTGGAACAATCAGGGAGGGGGCGTGACTGGGGAAGTGTGGTCAGAGTGCAGGCGCGTGAGACTGGGCCAGCTGTGAAGCCGAGGGCGCAGGCGCTTGAAATGGTTGGAGAACGCATGCACGTTCCGCGCTCGGAGGAGGATCCGGCGCCTGCGCACGGGGAGAAGACGGTAAAGGCCGCGCATGCGCAGGTCGGCCCGAGGGGGGGCGGCAGCCATTTTGTCCCCCCATCAGCTGCAGAGTCGGAGAAGGGGAGAGAGAGAGGGAAAGGAGGAGGAGCAGCAGCGGCCCGCTCGGTCGCGGCGGCCGGACACGCACAGCGACAGCGGCGACGGTATGCAAACCGCGAAGGGACCTCCGGGAGCCCCCTGAGGCTGCCAGGCGAGGCGGCGAGCGGTGCGCACGCGCGGTTCCCACCCGCTGTCTGGAATAGAGCGTTTTCACTCGCGCGGGGCCGTGTGGGTAATGGAGGCGCCATTAAAGCGCCTTGGAGAGCGTGAGAGTGTCAGCTTCCAGAGAGAGAGAGTGTCAGATTCCAGAGAGAGAGAGAGAGAGAGAGGCAGATTCTCACAGAGAGAGAGAGGCAGATTCTCACAGAGAGAGAGAGGCAGATTCTCAGAGAGAGAGAGAGAGGCAGATTCTCACAGAGAGAGAGGCAGATTCTCACAGAGAGAGAGGCAGATTCTCACAGAGAGAGAGGCAGATTCTCACAGAGAGAGAGGCAGATTCTCACAGAGAGAGAGAGGCAGATTCTCACAGAGAGAGAGGCAGATTCTCACAGAGAGAGAGAGGCAGATTCTCACAGAGAGAGAGGCAGATTCTCACAGAGAGAGAGGCAGATTCTCACAGAGAGAGAGAGGCAGATTCTCACAGAGAGACAGAGGCAGATTCTCACAGAGAGAGAGAGGCAGATTCTCACAGAGAGAGAGAGGCAGATTCTCACAGAGAGAGAGAGGCAGATTCTCACAGAGAGAGAGGCAGATTCTCACAGAGAGAGAGAGGCAGATTCTCACAGAGAGAGAGAGGCAGATTCTCACAGAGAGAGAGAGGCAGATTCTCACAGAGAGAGAGATGCAGATTCTCACAGAGAGAGAGGCAGATTCTCACAGAGAGAGAGAGGCAGATTCTCACAGAGAGAGAGAGAGGCAGATTCTCACAGAGAGAGAGAGGCAGATTCTCACAGAGAGAGAGAGAGAGAGGCAGATTCTCACAGAGAGAGAGAGAGGCAGATTCTCACAGAGAGAGAGAGAGGCAGATTCTCACAGAGAGAGAGAGAGGCAGATTCTCACAGAGAGAGAGAGAGGCAGATTCTCACAGAGTGAGAGAGAGGCAGATTCTCACAGAGATAGAGAGAGGCAGATTCTCACAGAGAGAGAGGGAGGCAGATTCTCACAGAGAGAGAGGGAGGCAGATTCTCACAGAGAGAGAGAGAGGCAGATTCTCACAGAGAGAGAGAGGCAGATTCTCACAGAGAGAGAGAGGCAGATTCTCACAGAGAGAGAGAGGCAGATTCTCACAGAGAGAGAGAGAGGCAGATTCTCACAGAGAGAGAGAGGCAGATTCTCACATAGAGAGAGAGGCAGATTCTCACATAGAGAGAGAGGCAGATTCTCACAGAGAGAGAGAGGCAGATTCTCACAGAGAGAGAGAGGCAGATTCTCACAGAGAGAGAGAGGCAGATTCTCACAGAGAGAGAGAGAGGCAGATTCTCACAGAGAGAGAGAGAGGCAGATTCTCACAGAGAGAGAGAGGCAGATTCTCACAGAGAGAGAGAGAGGCAGATTCTCACAGAGAGAGAGAGAGGCAGATTCTCACAGAGAGAGAGAGAGGCAGATTCTCACAGAGAGAGAGAGAGGCAGATTCTCACAGAGAGAGAGAGAGGCAGATTCTCACAGAGAGAGAGAGAGGCAGATTCTCACAGAGAGAGAGAGAGGCAGATTCTCACAGAGAGAGAGAGAGGCAGATTCTCACAGAGAGAGAGAGAGGCAGATTCTCACAGAGAGAGAGAGAGGCAGATTCTCACAGAGAGAGAGGCAGATTCTCACAGAGAGAGAGAGGCAGATTCTCACAGAGAGAGAGGCAGATTCTCACAGAGAGAGAGAGGCAGATTCTCACAGAGAGAAGAGGCAGATTCTCACAGAGAGAGAGAGGCAGATTCTCACAGAGAGAGAGAGGCAGATTCTCACAGAGAGAGAGAGGCAGATTCTCACAGAGAGAGAGAGGCAGATTCTCACAGAGAGAGAGAGGCAGATTCTCACAGAGAGAGAGAGGCAGATTCTCACAGAGAGAGAGAGGCAGATTCTCACAGAGAGAGAGAGGCAGATTCTCACAGAGAGAGGCAGATTCTCACAGAGAGAGGCAGATTCTCACAGAGAGAGGCAGATTCTCACAGAGAGAGAGAGAGAGGCAGATTCTCACAGAGAGAGAGAGAGGCAGATTCTCACAGAGAGAGAGAGGCAGATTCTCACAGAGAGAGAGAGAGGCAGATTCTCACAGAGAGAGAGAGAGGCAGATTCTCACAGAGAGAGAGAGGCAGATTCTCAGAGAGAGAGGCAGATTCTCACAGAGAGAGAGAGGCAGATTCTCACAGAGAGAGAGAGAGGCAGATTCTCACAGAGAGAGGCAGCTTCTCACAGAGAGAGAGAGTCAGATTCTCACAGAGAGAGAGAGGTAGATTCTCACAGAGAGAGAGAGAGGCAGATTCTCACAGAGAGAGAGGCTGATTCTCACAGAGAGAGAGGCAGATTCTCACAGAGAGAGGCAGATTCTCACAGAGAGAGAGGCAGATTCTCACAGAGAGAGAGGCAGATTCTCACAGAGAGAGAGGCAGATTCTCACAGAGAGAGAGGCAGATTCTCACAGAGAGAGAGGCAGATTCTCACAGAGAGAGAGGCAGATTCTCACAGAGAGAGAGGCAGATTCTCACAGAGAGAGAGGCAGATTCTCACAGAGAGAGAGGCAGATTCTCACAGAGAGAGAGGCAGATTCTCACAGAGAGAGAGGAAGATTCTCACAGAGAGAGAGAGGCAGATTCTCACAGAGAGAGAGAGAGGCAGATTCTCACAGAGAGAGAGAGGCAGATTCTCACAGAGAGAGAGAGGCAGATTCTCACAGAGAGAGAGAGGCAGATTCTCACAGAGAGAGAGAGGCAGATTCTCACAGAGAGAGAGAGGCAGATTCTCACAGAGAGAGAGAGAGGCAGATTCTCACAGAGAGAGAGAGAGGCAGATTCTCACAGAGAGAGAGAGAGGCAGATTCTCACAGAGAGAGAGAGAGGCAGATTCTCACAGAGAGAGAGAGAGGCAGATTCTCACAGAGAGAGAGAGAGGCAGATTCTCACAGAGAGAGAGAGAGGCAGATTCTCACAGAGAGAGAGAGAGGCAGATTCTCACAGAGAGAGAGAGAGGCAGATTCTCACAGAGAGAGAGAGAGGCAGATTCTCACAGAGAGAGAGAGAGGCAGATTCTCACAGAGAGAGAGAGAGGCAGATTCTCACAGAGAGAGAGAGAGGCAGATTCTCACAGAGAGAGAGAGAGGCAGATTCTCACAGAGAGAGAGAGAGGCAGATTCTCACAGAGAGAGAGAGAGGCAGATTCTCACAGAGAGAGAGAGAGGCAGATTCTCACAGAGAGAGAGAGGCAGATTCTCACAGAGAGAGAGGCAGATTCTCACAGAGAGAGAGAGGCAGATTCTCACAGAGAGAGAGAGGCAGATTCTCACAGAGAGAGAGAGGCAGATTCTCACAGAGAGAGAGAGGCAGATTCTCACAGAGAGAGAGAGGCAGATTCTCACAGAGAGAGAGAGGCAGATTCTCACAGAGAGAGAGAGGCAGATTCTCACAGAGAGAGAGAGGCAGATTCTCACAGAGAGAGAGAGGCAGATTCTCACAGAGAGAGAGAGGCAGATTCTCACAGAGAGAGAGAGGCAGATTCTCACAGAGAGAGAGAGGCAGATTCTCACAGAGAGAGAGAGGCAGATTCTCACAGAGAGAGAGAGGCAGATTCTCACAGAGAGAGAGAGGCAGATTCTCACAGAGAGAGAGAGGCAGATTCTCACAGAGAGAGGCAGATTCTCACAGAGAGAGAGAGAGAGGCAGATTCTCACAGAGAGAGAGAGGCAGATTCTCACAGAGAGAGAGAGAGGCAGATTCTCACAGAGAGAGAGAGGCAGATTCTCAGAAAGAGAGGCAGATTCTCACAGAGAGAGAGAGGCAGATTCTCACAGAGAGAGAGAGAGGCAGATTCTCACAGAGAGAGGCAGCTTCTCACAGAGAGAGAGAGTCAGATTCTCACAGAGAGAGAGAGGTAGATTCTCACAGAGAGAGAGAGAGGCAGATTCTCACAGAGAGAGAGGCTGATTCTCACAGAGAGAGAGGCAGATTCTCACAGAGAGAGGCAGATTCTCACAGAGAGAGAGGCAGATTCTCACAGAGAGAGAGGCAGATTCTCACAGAGAGAGAGGCAGATTCTCACAGAGAGAGAGGCAGATTCTCACAGAGAGAGAGGCAGATTCTCACAGAGAGAGAGGCAGATTCTCACAGAGAGAGAGGCAGATTCTCACAGAGAGAGAGGCAGATTCTCACAGAGAGAGAGGCAGATTCTCACAGAGAGAGAGGCAGATTCTCACAGAGAGAGAGGCAGATTCTCACAGAGAGAGAGGCAGATTCTCACAGAGAGAGAGGCAGATTCTCACAGAGAGAGAGGAAGATTCTCACAGAGAGAGAGGAAGATTCTCACAGAGAGAGAGGCAGATTCTCACAGAGAGAGAGGCAGATTCTCACAGAGAGAGAGGCAGATTCTCACAGAGAGAGAGGCAGATTCTCACAGAGAGAGAGGCAGATTCTCACAGAGAGAGAGGCAGATTCTCACAGAGAGAGAGGCAGATTCTCACAGAGAGAGAGGCAGATTCTCACAGAGAGAGAGGCAGATTCTCACAGAGAGAGAGGCAGATTCTCACAGAGAGAGAGGCAGATTCTCACAGAGAGAGAGAGAGAGAGAGGCAGATTCTCACAGAGAGAGAGAGGCAGATTCTCACAGAGAGAGAGAGGCAGATTCTCACAGAGAGAGAGAGAGAGAGAGGCAGATTCTCACAGAGAGAGAGAGAGAGGCAGATTCTCACAGAGAGAGAGAGGCAGATTCTCACAGAGAGAGAGAGGCAGATTCTCACAGAGAGAGAGAGGCAGATTCTCACAGAGAGAGAGAGATAGATTCTCACAGAGAGAGAGAGGCAGATTCTCACAGAGAGAGAGAGGCAGATTCTCACAGAGAGAGAGGCAGATTCTCACAGAGAGAGAGAGGCAGATTCTCACAGAGAGAGAGAGGCAGATTCTCACAGAGAGAGAGAGGCAGATTCTCACAGAGAGAGAGAGGCAGATTCTCACAGAGAGAGAGAGGCAGATTCTCACAGAGAGAGAGAGGCAGATTCTCACAGAGAGAGAGAGGCAGATTCTCACAGAGAGAGAGAGGCAGATTCTCACAGAGAGAGAGAGGCAGATTCTCACAGAGAGAGAGAGGCAGATTCTCACAGAGAGAGAGAGGCAGATTCTCACAGAGAGAGAGAGGCAGATTCTCACAGAGAGAGAGAGGCAGATTCTCACAGAGAGAGAGAGGCAGATTCTCACAGAGAGAGAGAGGCAGATTCTCACAGAGAGAGAGAGGCAGATTCTCACAGAGAGAGAGAGGCAGATTCTCACAGAGAGAGAGAGAGAGGCAGATTCTCACAGAGAGAGAGAGAGAGGCAGATTCTCACAGAGAGAGAGAGAGAGGCAGATTCTCACAGAGAGAGAGAGGCAGATTCTCAGAGAGAGAGAGAGGCAGATTCTCAGAGAGAGAGAGAGGCAGATTCTCAGAGAGAGAGAGAGGCAGATTCTCAGAGAGAGAGAGAGGCAGATTCTCAGGAGAGAGAGAGGCAGATTCTCAGAGTGAGAGAGAGGCAGATTCTCGGAGAGAGAGAGAGAGGAGCTGATTCTCACAGAGAGAGAGAGAGGCAGATTCTCACAGAGAGAGAGAGAGGCAGATTCTCACAGAGAGAGAGAGGCAGATTCTCACAGAGAGAGAGAGGCAGATTCTCACAGAGAGAGAGGCAGATTCTCACGGAGAGAGAGAGGCAGATTCTCACAGAGAGAGAGGCAGATTCTCACAGAGAGAGAGAGAGGCAGATTCTCACAGAGAGAGAGAGAGGCAGATTCTCACAGAGAGAGAGAGGCAGATTCTCACAGAGAGAGGCAGATTCTCACAGAGAGAGAGAGGCAGATTCTCACAGAGAGAGAGAGAGAGGCAGATTCTCAGAGAGAGAGAGGCAGATTATCACAGAGAGAGAGAGGCAGATTATCACAGAGAGAGAGAGGCAGATTATCACAGAGAGAGAGAGGCAGATTCTCACAGAGAGAGAGGCAGATTCTCACAGAGAGAGAGGCAGATTCTCACAGAGAGAGAGGCAGATTCTCACAGAGAGAGAGGCAGATTCTCACAGAGAGAGAGGCAGATTCTCACAGAGAGAGAGGCAGATTCTCACAGAGAGAGAGGCAGATTCTCACAGAGAGAGAGGCAGATTCTCACAGAGAGAGAGAGGCAGATTCTCAGAGAGAGATAGAGGCAGATTCTCAGAGAGAGATAGAGGCAGATTCTCAGAGAGAGATAGAGGCAGATTCTCAGAGAGAGAGAGAGGCAGATTCTCACAGAGAGAGAGGCAGATTCTCACAGAGAGAGAGGCAGATTCTCACAGAGAGAGAGGCAGATTCTCACAGAGAGAGAGGCAGATTCTCACAGAGAGAGAGGCAGATTCTCACAGAGAGAGAGGCAGATTCTCACAGAGAGAGAGGCAGATTCTCACAGAGAGAGAGGCAGATTCTCACAGAGAGAGAGGCAGATTCTCACAGAGAGAGAGGCAGATTCTCACAGAGAGAGAGGCAGATTCTCACAGAGAGAGAGGCAGATTCTCACAGAGAGAGAGGCAGATTCTCACAGAGAGAGAGGCAGATTCTCACAGAGAGAGAGGCAGATTCTCACAGAGAGAGAGGCAGATTCTCACAGAGAGAGAGGCAGATTCTCACAGAGAGAGAGGCAGATTCTCACAGAGAGAGAGGCAGATTCTCACAGAGAGAGAGGCAGATTCTCACAGAGAGAGAGGCAGATTCTCACAGAGAGAGAGGCAGATTCTCACAGAGAGAGAGGCAGATTCTCACAGAGAGAGAGGCAGATTCTCACAGAGAGAGAGGCAGATTCTCACAGAGAGAGAGGCAGATTCTCACAGAGAGAGAGGCAGATTCTCACAGAGAGAGAGATAGAGAGGCAGTTTCTCACAGAGAGAGAGAGAGGCCGATTCTCACAGAGAGAGAGGCCGATTCTCACAGAGAGAGAGAGGCCGATTCTCACAGAGAGAGAGAGAGGCAGATTCTCACAGAGAGAGAGAGGCAGATTCTCACAGAGAGAGAGAGAGGCAGATTCTCACAGAGAGAGAGAGAGGCAGATTCTCACAGAGAGAGAGAGGCAGATTCTCACAGAGAGAGAGAGGCAGATTCTCACAGAGAGAGAGAGAGGCAGACTCTCACAGAGAGAGAGAGAGGCAGACTCTCACAGAGAGAGAGAGGGAGGCAGATTCTCACAGAGAGAGAGAGAGGCAGATTCTCACAGAGAGAGAGAGGCAGATTCTCACAGAGAGAGAGAGGCAGATTCTCACGGGGAGAGAGAGGCAGATTCTCACAGAGAGAGAGAGGCAGATTCTCACAGAGAGAGAGAGAGAGGCAGATTCTCAGAGAGAGAGAGGCAGATTATCACAGAGAGAGAGAGGCAGATTATCACAGAGAGAGAGAGGCAGATTATCACAGAGAGAGAGAGGCAGATTCTCACAGAGAGAGAGAGGCAGATTCTCACAGAGAGAGAGGCAGATTCTCACAGAGAGAGAGGCAGATTCTCACAGAGAGAGAGGCAGATTCTCACAGAGAGAGAGGCAGATTCTCACAGAGAGAGAGGCAGATTCTCACAGAGAGAGAGAGGCAGATTCTCACAGAGAGAGAGAGGCAGATTCTCAGAGAGAGATAGAGGCAGATTCTCAGAGAGAGATAGAGGCAGATTCTCAGAGAGAGAGAGAGGCAGATTCTCACAGAGAGAGCGGCAGATTCTCACAGAGAGAGAGGCAGATTCTCACAGAGAGAGAGGCAGATTCTCACAGAGAGAGAGGCAGATTCTCACAGAGAGAGAGGCAGATTCTCACAGAGAGAGAGGCAGATTCTCACAGAGAGAGAGGCAGATTCTCACAGAGAGAGAGGCAGATTCTCACAGAGAGAGAGGCAGATTCTCACAGAGAGAGAGGCAGATTCTCACAGAGAGAGAGGCAGATTCTCACAGAGAGAGAGGCAGATTCTCACAGAGAGAGAGGCAGATTCTCACAGAGAGAGAGGCAGATTCTCACAGAGAGAGAGGCAGATTCTCACAGAGAGAGAGGCAGATTCTCACAGAGAGAGAGGCAGATTCTCACAGAGAGAGAGGCAGATTCTCACAGAGAGAGAGGCAGATTCTCACAGAGAGAGAGGCAGATTCTCACAGAGAGAGAGGCAGATTCTCACAGAGAGAGAGGCAGATTCTCACAGAGAGAGAGGCAGATTCTCACAGAGAGAGAGGCAGATTCTCACAGAGAGAGAGGCAGATTCTCACAGAGAGAGAGGCAGATTCTCACAGAGAGAGAGGCAGATTCTCACAGAGAGAGAGGCAGATTCTCACAGAGAGAGAGGCAGATTCTCACAGAGAGAGAGGCAGATTCTCACAGAGAGAGAGGCAGATTCTCACAGAGAGAGAGGCAGATTCTCACAGAGAGAGAGGCAGATTCTCACAGAGAGAGAGGCAGATTCTCACAGAGAGAGAGGCAGATTCTCACAGAGAGAGAGGCAGATTCTCACAGAGAGAGAGGCAGATTCTCACAGAGAGAGAGGCAGATTCTCACAGAGAGAGAGGCAGATTCTCACAGAGAGAGAGGCAGATTCTCACAGAGAGAGAGATAGAGAGGCAGATTCTCACAGAGAGAGAGAGTGGCCGATTCTCACAGAGAGAGAGGCCGATTCTCACAGAGAGAGAGAGGCAGATTCTCACAGAGAGAGAGAGAGGCAGATTCTCACAGAGAGAGAGAGGCAGATTCTCACAGAGAGAGAGAGAGGCAGATTCTCACAGAGAGAGAGAGGCAGATTCTCACAGAGAGAGAGAGGCAGATTCTCACAGAGAGAGAGAGAGGCAGACTCTCACAGAGAGAGAGAGAGGCAGATTCTCACAGAGAGAGAGGGAGGCAGATTCTCACAGAGAGAGAGAGAGGCAGATTCTCACAGAGAGAGAGAGGCAGATTCTCACAGAGAGAGAGAGGCAGATTCTCACGGGGAGAGAGAGGCAGATTCTCACGGAGAGAGAGAGGCAGATTCTCACAGAGAGAGAGAGAGAGGCAGATTCTCACAGAGAGAGAGAGAGAGGCAGATTCTCACAGAGAGAGAGAGAGAGGCAGATTCTCACAGAGAGAGAGAGAGAGGCAGATTCTCACAGAGAGAGAGAGAGAGGCAGATTCTCACAGAGAGAGAGGCAGATTCTCACAGAGAGAGAGAGGCAGATTCTCAGAGAGAGATAGAGGCAGATTCTCAGAGAGAGATAGAGGCAGATTCTCACAGAGAGAGAGAGGCAGATTCTCAGAGAGAGATAGAGGCAGATTCTCAGAGAGAGAGAGAGGCAGATTCTCAGAGAGAGAGAGAGGCAGATTCTCACAGAGAGAGAGAGAGAGGCAGATTCTCACAGAGAGAGAGAGAGAGGCAGATTCTCACAGAGAGAGAGAGAGAGAGGCAGATTCTCACAGAGAGAGAGAGAGAGAGGCAGATTCTCACAGAGAGAGAGAGAGAGAGGCAGATTCTCACAGAGAGAGAGAGAGAGAGGCAGATTCTCACAGAGAGAGAGGCAGATTCTCACAGAGAGAGAGGCAGATTCTCACAGAGAGAGAGGCAGATTCTCACAGAGAGAGAGGCAGATTCTCACAGAGAGAGAGGCAGATTCTCACAGAGAGAGAGGCAGATTCTCACAGAGAGAGAGGCAGATTCTCACAGAGAGAGAGGCAGATTCTCACAGAGAGAGAGGCAGATTCTCACAGAGAGAGAGGCAGATTCTCACAGAGAGAGAGGCAGATTCTCACAGAGAGAGAGGCAGATTCTCACAGAGAGAGAGGCAGATTCTCACAGAGAGAGAGGCAGATTCTCACAGAGAGAGAGGCAGATTCTCACAGAGAGAGAGGCAGATTCTCACAGAGAGAGAGGCAGATTCTCACAGAGAGAGAGGCAGATTCTCACAGAGAGAGAGGCAGATTCTCACAGAGAGAGAGGCAGATTCTCACAGAGAGAGAGGCAGATTCTCACAGAGAGAGAGGCAGATTCTCACAGAGAGAGAGGCAGATTCTCACAGAGAGAGAGGCAGATTCTCACAGAGAGAGAGAGGCAGATTCTCACAGAGAGAGAGAGGCAGATTCTCACAGAGAGAGAGAGGCAGATTCTCACAGAGAGAGAGAGGCAGATTCTCACAGAGAGAGAGAGGCAGATTCTCACAGAGAGAGAGAGGCAGATTCTCACAGAGAGAGAGAGGCAGATTCTCACAGAGAGAGAGAGGCAGATTCTCACAGAGAGAGAGAGGCAGATTCTCACAGAGAGAGAGAGGCAGATTCTCACAGAGAGAGAGAGGCAGATTCTCACAGAGAGAGAGAGGCAGATTCTCACAGAGAGAGAGAGGGAGGCAGATTCTCACAGAGAGAGAGAGAGAGGCAGATTCTCACAGAGAGAGAGAGGTAGATTCTCACAGAGAAAGAGAGAGAGGCAGATTCTCACAGAGAGAGAGAGAGAGGCAGATTCTCACAGAGAGAGGCAGATTCTCACAGAGAGAGGCAGATTCTCACAGAGAGAGGCAGATTCTCACAGAGAGAGGCAGATTCTCACAGAGAGAGGCAGATTCTCACAGAGAGAGGCAGATTCTCACAGAGAGAGGCAGATTCTCACAGAGAGAGGCAGATTCTCACAGAGAGAGGCAGATTCTCACAGAGAGAGAGAGAGAGGCAGATTCTCACAGAGAGAGAGAGGCAGATTCCCACAGAGAGAGAGAGGCAGATTCTCACAGAGAGAGAGAGAGGCAGATCCTCACAGAGAGAGAGAGAGGAGCTGATTCTCACCGAGAGAGAGAGGCAGATTCTCACCGAGAGAGAGAGGCAGATTCTCACCGAGAGAGAGAGGCAGATTCTCACAGAGAGAGAGAGAGGCAGATTCTCACAGAGAGAGAGAGAGGCAGATTCTCACAGAGAGAGAGAGAGGCAGATTCTCACAGAGAGAGAGAGAGAGAGGCAGATTCTCACAGAGAGAGAGAGAGGCAGATTCTCACAGAGAGAGAGGCAGATTCTCACAGAGAGAGAGGCAGATTCTCACAGAGAGAGAGGCAGATTCTCACAGAGAGAGAGAGAGAGAGGCAGATTCTCACAGAGAGAGAGAGAGGCAGATTCTCACAGAGAGAGAGAGAGGCAGATTCTCACAGAGAGAGAGAGAGAGAGGCAGATTCTCACAGAGAGAGAGAGAGGCAGATTCTCACAGAGAGAGAGGCAGATTCTCACAGAGAGAGAGAGAGAGAGGCAGATTCTCACAGAGAGAGAGAGAGGCAGATTCTCACAGAGAGAGAGGCAGATTCTCACAGAGAGAGAGGCAGATTCTCACAGAGAGAGAGGCAGATTCTCACAGAGAGAGAGGCAGATTCTCACAGAGAGAGAGGCAGATTCTCACAGAGAGAGAGGCAGATTCTCACAGAGAGAGAGGCAGATTCTCACAGAGAGAGAGGCAGTTTCTCACAGAGAGAGAGGCAGATTCTCACAGAGAGAGAGGCAGATTCTCACAGAGAGAGAGGCAGATTCTCACAGAGAGAGAGGCAGATTCTCACAGAGAGAGAGGCAGATTCTCACTGAGAGAGAGGCAGATTCTCACAGCGAGAGAGGCAGATTCTCACAGAGAGAGAGGCAGATTCTCACAGAGAGAGAGGCAGATTCTCACAGAGAGAGAGGCAGATTCTCACAGAGAGAGAGGCAGATTCTCACAGAGAGAGAGGCAGATTCTCACAGAGAGAGAGGCAGATTCTCACAGAGATAGAGAGAGAGGCAGATTCTCACAGAGAGAGAGAGAGAGAGAGGCAGATTCTCACAGAGAGAGAGAGAGGCAGATTCTCACAGAGAGAGAGAGGCAGATTCTCACAGAGAGAGAGAGGCAGATTCTCACAGAGAGAGAGAGGCAGATTCTCACAGAGAGAGAGAGGCAGATTCTCACAGAGAGAGAGAGGCAGATTCTCACAGAGAGAGAGAGGCAGATTCTCACAGAGAGAGAGAGGCAGATTCTCACAGAGAGAGAGAGAGAGAGGCAGATTCTCACAGAGAGAGAGAGAGAGAGGCAGATTCTCACAGAGAGAGAGAGAGAGAGAGGCAGATTCTCACAGAGAGAGAGAGAGAGAGGCAGATTCTCACAGAGAGAGAGAGAGAGGCAGATTCTCACAGAGAGAGAGAGAGGCAGATTCTCACAGAGAGAGATAGGCAGATTCTCACAGAGAGAGAGAGAGGCTGATTCTCACAGAGAGAGAGGGAGGCAGATTCTCACAGAGAGAGAGAGGCAGATTCTCACAGAGAGAGAGAGAGGCAGATTCTCACAGAGAGAGAGAGAGGCAGATTCTCACAAAGAGAGAGAGAGGCAGATTCTCACAGAGAGAGAGAGAGAGAGGCAGATTCTCACAGAGAGAGAGAGAGAGAGAGGCAGATTCTCACAGAGAGAGAGGCAGATTCTCACAGAGAGAGAGAGGAGCAGATTCTCACAGAGAGAGAGAGGCAGATTCTCACAGAGAGAGAGGCAGATTCTCACAGAGAGAGTGGCAGATTCTCACAGAGAGAGAGGCAGATTCTCACAGAGAGAGAGGCAGATTCTCACAGAGAGAGAGGCAGATTCTCACAGAGAGAGAGGCAGATTCTCACAGAGAGAGAGGCAGATTCTCACAGAGAGAGAGGCAGATTCTCACAGAGAGAGAGGCAGATTCTCACAGAGAGAGAGAGAGAGAGGCAGATTCTCACAGAGAGAGAGAGAGAGAGGCAGATTCTCACAGAGAGAGAGAGAGAGGCAGATTCTCACAGAGAGAGATAGGCAGATTCTCACAGAGAGAGAGAGAGGCAGATTCTCACAGAGAGAGAGGGAGGCAGATTCTCACAGAGAGAGAGAGGCAGATTCTCACAGAGAGAGAGAGAGGCAGATTCTCACAGAGAGAGAGAGAGGCAGATTCTCACAGAGAGAGAGAGAGAGAGGCAGATTCTCACAGAGAGAGAGAGAGAGAGGCAGATTCTCACAGAGAGAGAGAGAGAGAGAGAGAGGCAGATTCTCACAGAGAGAGAGGCAGATTCTCACAGAGAGAGAGAGGAGCAGATTCTCACAGAGAGAGAGAGGCAGATTCTCACAGAGAGAGAGGCAGATTCTCACAGAGAGAGAGGCAGATTCTCACAGAGAGAGAGAGCAGATTCTCACAGAGAGAGAGGCAGATTCTCACAGAGAGAGAGGCAGATTCTCACAGAGAGAGAGGCAGATTCTCACAGAGAGAGAGGCAGATTCTCACAGAGAGAGAGGCAGATTCTCACAGAGAGAGAGGCAGATTCTCACAGAGAGAGAGGCAGATTCTCACAGAGAGAGAGAGGCAGATTCTCACAGAGAGAGAGGCAGATTCTCACAGAGAGAGAGAGGCAGATTCTCACAGAGAGAGAGGCAGATTCTCACAGAGAGAGAGGCAGATTCTCACAGAGAGAGAGGCAGGATTCTCACAGAGAGAGAGGCAGATTCTCACAGAGAGAGAGGCAGATTCTCACAGAGAGAGAGGCAGATTCTCACAGAGAGAGAGGCAGATTCTCACAGAGAGAGAGGC
>JANJGN010004742.1:0-30523 GCA_026770705.1 Isurus oxyrinchus
GGTGGGTAAATGAGCGAGGGGCTGGGTGGGTTTGTGGGTAAATGAGCGAGGGTCTGGGTGGGCGGGGTGGGTCAATGAATGCGGCGCTGGGTGGGTGGGTGGGTAAATGAGCGAGGGGCTGGTTGGTTGGGTGGGTGTGTAAATGAGCGAGGGGCTGGGTGGGTGGGTGGGTAAATGAGCGAGGGGCTGGGTGGGTGGGTGGGTAAATGAGCGAGGGGCTGGGTGGGAGGGGTGGGTAAATGAGAGAGGGGCTGGGTGGGAGGGTGGGTAAATGAGCGAGAGGCTGCGTGGGTGGTTGGGTGCGTAAATGAATGAGCGGCTGGGTTGGTGGGTGGGTAAATGAGCGAGGGGTTGGGTGGTGGGTGGTTAAATGTGCGAGAGGCTGGTTGGGTGGGTGGGTAAAAGAGCGAGGATTTGGTGTGTGGGTGGGTAAATGAGCGAGGGGATGTGTGGATGGGTGGGTAAAAGAGCGAAGGGCTGGGCGGGAGGGTGGGTCAATGAGCGAGGGGCTGGGCAGGTGGGTGGGTCAATGAGCGAGGGGCTGGGCGTGTGGGTGGGACAATGAGCGAGGGGCTGGGCGGGTGGGTGGGACAATGAGCGAGGGGCTGGGCAGGTGGGTGGGTCAATGAGCGAGTGTCTGGATGTGTGCGAGGGTGTTTGGGTAAATGAGAGAGGCGCTGGGTGGCCGGGTGGGTGGGTAAATGTGCGAGAGGCTGGGTGGGTTGGTGAATAAATGAGCGATGGGCTGGGTGATGGAATGTGTAAATGAGCGAGGTGATGGGTTGTTGGGTCGTTGGGTGGGTTAATGTGAGAGATGCTGGGTGTGAGGGTCGGTAAATGAGCGAGGGGGCTGGTTGGGTGGATGGGTAAATGAGCGAGGGGCTGTGTGGGCGGGTGGGTGGGTTAATGAGCGAGGGGATGGTGGGAGGGTGGGTGTGTAAATGTGTGCTGTTCTGGGTGAGTGGGAGGGTAGGTAACTGAGCTACGTGCTGGGTGAGTGAGTGAGTGAATGAGCGCGGTGCTGGGTGGGGAGGGTGGGTAAATGAGCGCGGGGCTGGGTGGGTGGGGTGGGTAAATGAGCGAGGGGCTGGGTGGGTGGTTGGGTAAATGAGCGAGGGGCTGGGTGGGTGTGTGGGTGTGTAAAAGTGTGAGGGGCTGGGTGAGTGGGAGGGTAGGTAACTGAGCTAGGTGCTGGGTGGGTGGATGAGTAAATGAGCGAGGGGCTGGGTGGGTGGGTGGGTAAATGAGCGAGGGTCTGGGTGGGTGGGTGGGTAAATGACCGAGGGGCTGTGAGGGTGGGGTGGGTAAATGAGCGAGGGGCTGGGTGGGAGGGTGGTTAAATGAGTGAGGTGCTGGGTGGGTGTGTGGGTGTGTAAAAGTGTGAGGGGCTGGGTGAGTGGGAGGGTAGGTAAATGAGCTAGGTGCTGGGTGGGTGGATGAGTAAATGAGCGAGGGGCTGGGTGGGTGGGTGGGTAAATGAGCGAGGGGCTGGGGTGGGTGGGTGGGTAAATGACCGAGGGGCTGGGAGGGTGGTTGGGTAAATGAGCGAGGGGCTGCGTGGGAGGTTGGGTGGGTAAATGAGCGAGCGGCTGGGTTGGGGGGTGGGTCAATGAGCGAGGGGTTTGTGGGTGGCTGGGTAAATGTGTGAGGGGCTGGTTGGGTGGGTGGGTCAATGAGCGAGTGTCTGGATGTGTGCGAGGCTGTTTGGGTAAATGAGAGAGGGGCTGGGTGGTTGGGTGGGTAAATGATCGTGGGGCTGGGTGGGTGGATGGGTAAATGAGCGAGGGGCTGGGTGGGTGGGTGGGTAAATGAGCGAGGGGCTGGGTGGGTGGGTGGGTAAATGAGCGAGGGGCTGGGTGTGTGGTGGGTAAATGAGCGAGGGGGCTGGGTGGGTGGGTGGGTAAATGAGCGATGGGCTGGGTGGGTGGTTGGGTAAATGAGCGAGGGGCTGGGTGGGTGGGTGGGTAAATGAGCGAGGGGGCTGGGTGGGTGTGTGGGTGTGTAAAAGTGTGAGTGGCTGGGTGAGTGGGAGGGTAGGTAACTGAGCTAGGTGCTGGGTGGGTGGATGAGTAAATGAGCGAGGGGCTGGGTGGGTGGGTGGGTAAATGAGCGAGGGGGCTGGGTGGGTGGGTGGGTAAATGAGCGAGGGGCTGGGTGGTGGGTGGGTAAATGAGCGATGGGCTGGGTGGGTGGTTGGGTAAATGAGCGAGGGGCTGGGTGGTTGGGTGGGTAAATGAGCGAGGGGCTGGGTGGGTGCGTGGGTAAATGAGCGAGGGGCTGGGTGTGTGGGTGGGTAAATGAGCGAGGGGCTGGGTGGGAGGGTGGGTAAATGAGCGAGGGGCTGGGTGGGAGGGTGGGTCAATGTGCGAGGGGCTGGGCGGGTGGGTGGGACAATGAGCGAGGGGCTGGGCAGGTGGGTGGGTCAATGAGCGAGTGTCTGGATGTGTGCGAGGGTGTTTGGGTAAATGAGAGAGGCGCTGGGTGGCCGGGTGGGTGGGTAAATGTGCGAGAGGCTGGGTGGGTTGGTGAATAAATGAGCGATGGGCTGGGTGATTGAATGTGTAAATGAGCGAGGTGATGGGTGGTTGGGTCGTTGGGTGGGTTAATGTGAGAGATGCTGGGTGTGAGGGTCGGTAAATGAGCGAGGGGCTGGTTGGGTGGATGGGTAAATGAGCGAGTGGCTGTGTGGGTGGGTGGGTGGGTTAATGAGCGAGGGGCTGGTGGGAGGGTGGGTGTGTAAATGTGTGCTGTTCTGGGTGAGTGGGAGGGTAGGTAACTGAGCTACGTGCTGGGTGAGTGCGTGAGTGAATGAGCGCGGGGCTGGGTGGGAGGGTGGGTAAATGAGCGCGGGGCTGGGTGGGTGGGTGGGTAAATGAGCGAGGGGCTGGGTGGGTGGGTGGTGTCTAAATGAGCGAGGGTCTGGGTGGGTGGTTGGGTAGGTAAGTGTGCTAGGTGCCTGGTGGGTGGTTGAGAAAATGAGCGACGTTCTGGGTGGGTGGGTGGGTAAATGAGCGAGGGGCTGGGTGGGTTTGTGGGTAAATGAGCGAGGGTCTGGGTGGGCGGGTGGGTCAATGAATGCGGCGCTGGGTGGGTGGGTGGGTAAATGAGCGAGGGGCTGGTTGGTTGGGTGGGTGTGTAAATGAGCGAGGGGCTGGGTGGGTGGGTGGGTAAATGAGCGAGGGGCTGGGTGGGTGGGTGGGTAAATGAGCGAGGGGCTGGGTGGGAGGGTGGGTAAATGAGAGAGGGGCTGGGTGGGAGGGTGGGTAAATGAGCGAGAGGCTGCGTGGGTGGTTGGGTGCGTAAATGAATGAGCGGCTGGGTTGGTGGGTGGGTAAATGAGCGAGGGGTTGGGTGGTGGGTGGTTAAATGTGCGAGAGGCTGGTTGGGTGGGTGGGTAAAAGAGCGAGGATTTGGTGTGTGGGTGGGTAAATGAGCGAGGGGATGTGTGGATGGGTGGGTAAAAGAGCGAAGGGCTGGGCGGGAGGGTGGGTCAATGAGCGAGGGGCTGGGCTGGTGGGTGGGTCAATGAGCGAGGGGCTGGGCGTGTGGGTGGGACAATGAGCGAGGGGCTGGGCGGGTGGGTGGGTCAATGAGCGAGGGGCTGGGCGGGTGGGTGGGTCAATGAGCGAGGGGCTGGGCGGGTGGGTGGGTCAATGAGCGAGGGGCTGGGCGGGTGGGTGGGACAATGAGCGAGGGGCTGGGCAGGTGGGTGGGTCAATGAGCGAGTGTCTGGATGTGTGCGAGGGTGTTTGGGTAAATGAGAGAGGCGCTGGGTGGCCGGGTGGGTGGGTAAATGTGCGAGAGGCTGGGTGGGTTGGTGAATAAATGAGCGATGGGCTGGGTGATGGAATGTGTAAATGAGCGAGGTGATGGGTTGTTGGGTCGTTGGGTGGGTTAATGTGAGAGATGCTGGGTGTGAGGGTCGGTAAATGAGCGAGGGGCTGGTTGGGTGGATGGGTAAATGAGCGAGGGGCTGTGTGGGCGGGTGGGTGGGTTAATGAGCGAGGGGATGGTGGGAGGGTGGGTGTGTAAATGTGTGCTGTTCTGGGTGAGTGGGAGGGTAGGTAACTGAGCTACGTGCTGGGTGAGTGAGTGAGTGAATGAGCGCGGTGCTGGGTGGGAGGGTGGGTAAATGAGCGCGGGGCTGGGTGGGTGGGTGGGTAAATGAGCGAGGGGCTGGGTGGGTGGTTGGGTAAATGAGCGAGGGGCTGGGTGGGTGTGTGGGTGTGTAAAAGTGTGAGGGGCTGGGTGAGTGGGAGGGTAGGTAACTGAGCTAGGTGCTGGGTGGGTGGATGAGTAAATGAGCGAGGGGCTGGGTGGGTGGGTGGGTAAATGAGCGAGGGTCTGGGTGGGTGGGTGGGTAAATGACCGAGGGGCTGTGAGGGTGGGTGGGTAAATGAGCGAGGGGCTGGGTGGGAGGGTGGTTAAATGAGTGAGGTGCTGGGTGGGTGTGTGGGTGTGTAAAAGTGTGAGGGGCTGGGTGAGTGGGAGGGTAGGTAAATGAGCTAGGTGCTGGGTGGGTGGATGAGTAAATGAGCGAGGGGCTGGGTGGGTGGGTGGGTAAATGAGCGAGGGGCTGGGTGGGTGGGTGGGTAAATGACCGAGGGGCTGGGAGGGTGGTTGGGTAAATGAGCGAGGGGCTGCGTGGGAGGTTGGGTGGGTAAATGAGCGAGCGGCTGGGTTGGGGGGTGGGTCAATGAGCGAGGGGTTTGTGGGTGGCTGGGTAAATGTGTGAGGGGCTGGTTGGGTGGGTGGGTCAATGAGCGAGTGTCTGGATGTGTGCGAGGCTGTTTGGGTAAATGAGAGAGGGGCTGGGTGGTTGGGTGGGTAAATGATCGTGGGGCTGGGTGGGTGGATGGGTAAATGAGCGGGGGGCTGGGTGGGTGGGTGGGTAAATGAGCGAGGGGCTGGGTGGGTGGGTGGGTAAATGAGCGAGGGGCTGGGTGTGTGGGTGGGTAAATGAGCGAGGGGCTGGGTGGGTGGGTGGGTAAATGAGCGATGGGCTGGGTGGGTGGTTGGGTAAATGAGCGAGGGGCTGGGTGGGTGGGTGGGTAAATGAGCGAGGGGCTGGGTGGGTGTGTGGGTGTGTAAAAGTGTGAGTGGCTGGGTGAGTGGGAGGGTAGGTAACTGAGCTAGGTGCTGGGTGGGTGGATGAGTAAATGAGCGAGGGGCTGGGTGGGTGGGTGGGTAAATGAGCGAGGGGCTGGGTGGGTGGGTGGGTAAATGAGCGAGGGGCTGGGTGGTGGGTGGGTAAATGAGCGATGGGCTGGGTGGGTGGTTGGGTAAATGAGCGAGGGGCTGGGTGGTTGGGTGGGTAAATGAGCGAGGGGGCTGGGTGGGTGCGTGGGTAAATGAGCGAGGGGCTGGGTGTGTGGGTGGGTAAATGAGCGAGGGGCTGGGTGGGAGGGTGGGTAAATGAGCGAGGGGCTGGGTGGGAGGGTGGGTCAATGTGCGAGGGGCTGGGCGGGGTGGGTGGGACAATGAGCGAGGGGCTGGGCAGGTGGGTGGGTCAATGAGCGAGTGTCTGGATGTGTGCGAGGGTGTTTGGGTAAATGAGAGAGGCGCTGGGTGGCCGGGTGGGTGGGTAAATGTGCGAGAGGCTGGGTGGGTTGGTGAATAAATGAGCGATGGGCTGGGTGATTGAATGTGTAAATGAGCGAGGTGATGGGTGGTTGGGTCGTTGGGTGGGTTAATGTGAGAGATGCTGGGTGTGAGGGTCGGTAAATGAGCGAGGGGCTGGTTGGGTGGATGGGTAAATGAGCGAGTGGCTGTGTGGGTGGGTGGGTGGGTTAATGAGCGAGGGGCTGGTGGGAGGGTGGGTGTGTAAATGTGTGCTGTTCTGGGTGAGTGGGAGGGTAGGTAACTGAGCTACGTGCTGGGTGAGTGCGTGAGTGAATGAGCGCGGGGCTGGGTGGGAGGGTGGGTAAATGAGCGCGGGGCTGGGTGGGAGGGTGGGTAAATGAGCGCGGGGCTGGGTGGGTGGGTGGGTAAATGAGCGAGGGGCTGGGTGGGTGGTTGGGTAAATGAGCGAGGGGCTGGGTGGGAGGGTGGGTAAATGAGCGAGGGGCTGGGTGGGAGGGTGGGTAAATGAGCGAGGGGCTGCGTGGGAGGTTGGGTGGGTAAATGAGCGAGCGGCTGGGTTGGGGGGTGGGTCAATGAGCGAGTGTCTGGATGTGTGCGAGGGTGTTTGGGTAAATGAGAGAGGGGCTGGGTGGTTGGGTGGGTAATTGAGCGTGGGGCTGGGTGGGTGGATGGGTAAATGAGCAAGGGGCTGGGTGGGTGGGTGGGTAAATGAGCGAGGGGCTGGGTGGGTGGGTGGGTAAATGAACGAGGGGCTGGGTGTGTGGGTGGGTAAATGAGCGAGGGGCTGGGTGGGTGGGTGGGTAAATGAGCGATGGGCTGGGTGGGTGGTTGGGTAAATGAGCGAGGGGCTGGGTGGGTGGGTGGGTAAATGAGCGAGGGGCTGGGTGGGTGGGTGGGTAAATGAGCGAGGGGCTGGGTGGGAGGGTGGGTAAATGAGCGAGGGGCTGGGTGGGAGGGTGGGTCAATGTGCGAGGGGCTGGGCGGGTGGGTGGGACAATGAGCGAGGGGCTGGGCAGGTGGGTGGGTCAATGAGCGAGTGTCTGGATGTGTGCGAGGGTGTTAAGGTAAATGAGAGAGGCGCTGGGTGGCCGGGTGGGTGGGTAAATGTGCGAGAGGCTGGGTGGGTTGGTGAATAAATGAGCGATGGGCTGGGTGATTGAATGTGTAAATGAGCGAGGTGATGGGTGGTTGGGTCGTTGGGTGGGTTAATGTGAGAGATGCTGGGTGTGAGGGTCGGTAAATGAGCGAGGGGCTGGTTGGGTGGATGGGTAAATGAGCGAGTGGCTGTGTGGGCGGGTGGGTGGGTTAATGAGCGAGGGGCTGGTGGGAGGGTGGGTGTGTAAATGTGTGCTGTTCTGGGTGACTGGGAGGGTAGGTAACTGAGCTACGTGCTGGGTGAGTGCGTGAGTGAATGAGCGCGGGGCTGGGTGGGAGGGTGGTTAAATGAGCGCGGGGCTGGGTGGGTGGGTGGGTAAATGAGCGAGGGGCTGGTTGGGTGGTTGGGTAAATGAGCGAGGGGCTGGGTGGGAGTGTGGGTGTGTAAAAGTGTGAGGGGCTGGGTGAGTGGGAGGGTAGGTAACTGAGCTAGGTGCTGGGTGGGTGGATGAGTAAATGAGCGAGGGGCTGGGTGGGTGGGTGGGTAAATGAGCGAGGGTCTGGGTGGGTGGGTGGGTAAATGACCGAGGGGCTGGGATGGTGGGTGGGTAAATGAGCGAGGGGCTGGGTGGGTGGTTGGGTAAATGAGCGAGGGGCTGGGTGGTTGGGTGGGTAAATGATCGTGGGGCTGGGTGGGAGGATGGTTAAGTGAGCGAGGGGCTGTGTGGGTGGGTGGGTAAATGAGCGAGGGGATGGGTGGGTGGGTGGGTAAATGAGCGAGGGGCTGGGTGTGTGGGTGGGCAAATGAGCGAGGGGCTGGGTGGGTGGGTGGGTAAATGAGCGATGGGCTGGTTGGGTGGGTGGGTAAATGAGCGACGGGCTGTGTGGGTGGGTGGGTAAATGAGCGAGGGGTTGGGTGGGTGGGTGGGTTAATGAGCGAGGGGCTGGGCGGATGGTTGCCTGGGTAAATGAGCGAGGGGCTGGGTGGGTGGGTGGGTAAATGAGCGAGAGGCTGGGTGGGTGGGTGGGTAAATGAGCGAGATGCTGGGTGGGAGGGTGGGTAAATGAGCGCGGGGCTGGGTGGGTGGGTGGGTAAATGAGCGAGGGGCTGGGTGGGTGGTTGGGTAAATGAGCGAGGGGCTGGGTGGGTGTGTGGGTGTGTAAAAGTGTGAGGGGCTGGGTGAGTGGGAGGGTAGGTAACTGAGCTAGGTGCTGGGTGTGTGGATGAGTAAATGAGCGAGGGGCTGGGTGGGTGGGGGGGTAAATGAGCGAGGGTCTGGGTGGGTGGGTGGGTAAATGAGCGAGGGGCTGGGAGGGTGGGTGGGTAAATGAGCGAGGTGCTTGGTGGGTGGGTGGGAAAATGAGCGAGGGGCTGGCTGGTTGGGTGGGTAAATGAGCGTGGGGCTGGGTGGGTGGATGGGTAAATGAGCGAGGGGCTGGGTGGGTGGGTGGGTAAATGAGCGAGGGGCTGGGTGGGTGGGTGGGTAAATGAGCGAGGGCTGGGTGTGTGGGTGGGAAAATGAGCGTGGGGCTGGGTGGGTGGTTGGGTAAATGAGCGAGGGGCTGGGTGGGTGGGTGGGTAAATGAGCGAGGGGTTGGGTGGGTGGGTGGGTAAATGAGCGAGTGGCTGTGTGGGCGGGTGGGTGGGTTAATGAGCGAGGGGCTGGTGGGAGGGTGGGTGTGTAAATGTGTGCTGTTCTGGGTGAGTGGGAGGGTAGGTAACTGAGCTACGTCCTGGGTGAGTGCGTGAGTGAATGAGCGCGGGGCTGGGTGGGAGGCAGGGTAAATGAGCGCGGGGCTGGGTGGGTGGGTGGGTAAATGAGCGAGGGGCTGGGTGGGTGGTGGGGTAAATGAGCGAGGGGCTGGGTGGATGTGTGGGTGTGTAAAAGTGTGAGGGGCTGGGTGAGTGGGAGGGTAGGTAACTGAGCTTGGTGCTGGGTGGGTGGCTGAGTAAATGAGCGAAGGGCTGGGTGGGTGGGTGGGTAAATGAGCGAGGGTCTGGGTGGGTGGGTGGGTAAATGACCGAGGGGCTGGGAGGCTGGGTGGGTAAATGAGCGAGGGGCTGGGTGGGTGGGTGGGTAAATGAGCGAGGGGCTGGGTGGTTGGGTGGGTAAATGAGCGTGGGGCTGGGTGGGTGGATGGGTAAATGAGCGAGGGGCTGGGTGGGTGGGTGGGTAAATGAGCGAGGGGCTGTGTGGGTGGGTGGGTAAATGAGCGAGGGGCTGGGTGTGTGGGTGGGTAAATGAGCGAAGGGCTGGGTGGGTGGGTGGGTAAATGAGCGAGGGGCTGGGTGGGTGGGTGGGTAAATGAGCGATGGGCTGGGTGGGTGGTTGGGTAAATGAGCGAGGGGCTGGGTGGGAGGGTGGGTAAATTAGCGAGGGGCTGGGTGGGAGGGTGGGTAAATGAGCGAGGGGCTGGGTGGGAGGGTGGGTAAATGAGCGAGGGGCTGGGTGGGAGGGTGGGTAAATGAGCGAGGGGCTGGGTGGGAGGGTGGGTAAATGAGCGAGGGGCTGGGTGGGAGGGTGGGTAAATGAGCGAGGGGCTGCGTGGGAGGTTGGGTGGGTAAATGAGCGAGCGGCTGGGTTGGGGGGTGGGTCAATGAGCGAGGGGCTGGTTGGTTGGGTGGGTGTGTAAATGAGCGAGGGGCTGGGTGGGTGGGTGGGTAAATGAGCGAGGGGCTGGGTGGGTGGGTGGGTAAATGAGCGAGGGGCTGGGTGGGAGGGTGGGTAAATGATAGAGGGGCTGGCTGGGAGGGTGGGTAAATGAGCGAGAGGCTGCGTGGGTGGTTGGCTGCGTAAATGAATGAGCGGCTGGGTTGGTGGGTGGGTAAATGAGCGAGGGGTTGGGTGGTGGGTGGTTAAATGTGCGAAAGGCTGGTTGGGTGGGTGGGTAAAAGAGCGAGGATTTGGTGTGTGGGTGGGTAAATGAGCGAGGGGATGTGTGGATGGGTGGGTAAAAGAGCGAGGGGCTGGGCGGGAGGGTGGGTCAATGAGCGAGGGGCTGGGCGGGTGGGTGGGTCAATGAGCGAGGGGCTGGGCGGGTGGGTGGGTCAATGAGCGAGGGGCAGGGCGGGTGGGTGGGTCAATGAGCGAGGGGCTGGGCGGGTGGGTGGATAAATGAGGAGGGGCTGGGTGGTTGGGTGGGTAAATGAGCGAGGGGCTGGGTGGGTGGGTGGGTAAATGAGCGAGGGGCTGGGTGGGTGGGTGGGTAAATGATCGAGGGGCTGGGTGGGTGGGTGTGTAAATGACCGATGGGCTGGATGGGTGGGAGGGTAAATGAGCGGGGTCTGGGTGGTTGGGTGGGTTAATGAGCGAGGGGCTGGGGGGGTGGTTGGGTAAATGAGCGAGGGGCTGGTTGGGTGGGTGGGTAAATGAGCGACGGGCTGTGTGGGTGGGAGGGTAAATGAGCGAGGGGTTGGGTGGGTGGGTGGGTTAATGAGCGAGGGGCTGGGCGGATGGTTGCGTGGGTAAATGAGCGAGGGGCTGGGTGGGTGGGTGGGTAAATGAGCGATAGGCTGGGTGGGTGGGTGGGTTAATGAGCCGTATCTGGGTGGGTGGGTGGGTAAAGGAGCGAGGGGCTGGATGGTTGGTTGGGTAAATGAGCGAGGGGCTGGTTGGGTGGGTGGGTAAATGAGCGATGGGCCGGGTGATTGAATGTGTAAATGAGCAAGGTGATGGGTCGTTGGGGCGTTGGGTGGGTTAATGTGAGAGATGCTGGGTGTGAGGGTCGGTAAATGATCGAGGGGGCTGGTTGGTTGGATGGGTAAATGAGCGAGTGGCTGTGTGGGCGGGTGGGTGGGTTAATGAGCGAGGGGCTGGTGGGAGGGTGGGTGTGTAAATGTGTGATGTTCTGGTGAATGGGAGGGTAGGTAACTGAGCTACGTGCTGGGTGAGTGCGTGAGTGAATGAGCGCGGGGCTGGGTGGGTGGGTGGGTAAATGAGCGAGGGGCTGGGTGGTTGGGTGGGTAAAATGAGCGTGGGGCTGGGTGGGTGGATGGGTAAATGAGCGAGGGGCTGGGTGGGTGGGTGGGTAAATGAGCGAGGGGCTGGGTGGGTGGGTGGGTAAATGAGCGAGGGGCTGGGTTGGAGGGTGCGTAAATGAGCGAGGGGCTGGGTGGGAGGGTGGGTAAATGAGCGAGGGGCTGGGTGGGAGGGTGGGTAAATGAGCGAGGGGCTGGGTGGGAGGGTGGGTAAATGAGCGAGGGGCTGGTGGGAGGGTGGGTGTGTAAATGTGTGCTGTTCTGGGTGAGTGGGAGGGAAGGTAACTGAGCTACGTGCTGGGTGAGTGCGTGAGTGAATGTTCGCGGGGCTGGGTGGGAGGGTGGGTAAATGAGCGCGGGGCTGGGTGGGTGGGTGGGTAAATGAGCGAGGGGCTGGGGTGGGTGGTTGGGTAAATGAGCGAGGGGCTCGGTGGATGTGTGGGTGTGTAAAAGTGTGTGGGGCTGGGTGAGTGGGAGGGTAGGTAACTGAGCTAGGTGCTGGGTGGGTGGCTGAGTAAATGAGCGAAGGGCTGGGTGGGTGGGTGGGTAAATGAGCGAGGGTCTGGGTGGGTGGGTGGGTAAATGACCGAGGGGGCTGGGAGGCTGGGTGGGTAAATGAGCGAGGGGCTGGGTGGTTGGGTGGGTAAATGAGCGTGGTGCTGGGTGGGTGGATGGGTAAATGAGCGAGGGGCTGGGTGGGTGGGTGGGTAAATGAGCGATGGGCTGGGTGGGTGGGTGGATAAATGAGCGAGGGGCTGGGTGGGTGGGTGGGTAAATGAGCGAGGGGCTGGGGTGGGTGGGTGGATAAATGAACGAGGGGCTGCGTGGGAGGTTGGGTGGGTAAATGAGCGAGCGGCTGTGTTGGGGGGTGGGTCATTGAGCGAGGGGTTTGGGGGTGGCTGGGTAAATGTGTGAGGGGCTGGTTGGGTGGGTGGGTAAAAGAGCGAGGAGCTGGGTGGATGGGTGGGTAAATGAGCGAGGGTCTGGGCGGGTGGGTGGGTCAATGAGCGAGGGGCTGGGCGGGTGGGTGGGACAATGAGCGAGGGGCTGGGCAGGTGGGTGGGTCAATGAGCGAGTGTCTGGATGTGTGCGAGGGTGTTTGGGCAACTGAGAGAGGGGCTGGGTGGTTGGGTGGGTAAATGAGCGTGGGGCTGGGTGGGTGGGTGGGTAAATGAGCGAGGGGCTGGGTGTGTGGGTGGGTAAATGAGCGAGGGGCTGGGTGGGTGGGGTGGGTAAATGAGCGATGGGCTGGGTGGGTGGTTGGGTAAATGAGCGAGCGGCTGGGTTGGTAGGTGGGTCAATGAGCGAGGGGTTTGGGGGTGGCTGGGTAAATGTGTGAGGGGCTGGTTGGGTGGGTGGGTAAAAGAGCGAGGGGCTGGGTGGATGGGTTGGTAAATGAGCGAGGGGCTGGGCGGGGTGGGTGTGTAAATGAGCGAGGGGCTGGGCGGGTGGGTGGGTAAATGAGCGAGGGGCTGGCCGGGTGGGTGGGTAAATGAGCGAGGGGCTGGGTGGGTGGGTGGGTAAATGAGGAGGGACTGGGTGGGTGGGTGGGTAAATGAGCGAGGGGCTGGGTGGGTGGCTGGGTAAATGATCGAGGGGCTGGGTGGGTGGGTGTGTAAATGACCGATGGGCTGGATGGGTGGGAGGGTAAATGAGCGGGGTCTGGGTGGTTGGGTGGGTTAATGAGCGAGGGGCTGGGGGGGTGGTTGGGTAAATGAGCGAGGGGCTGGTTGGGTGGGTGGGTAGGTGGGTAAATGAGGGACGGGCTGTGTGGGTGGGAGGGTAAATGAGCGAGGGGTTGGGTGGGTGGGTGGGTTAATGAGCGAGGGGCTGGGCGGATGGTTGCGTGGGTAAATGAGCGAGGGGCTGGGTGGGTGGGTGGGTAAATGAGCGAGGGGCTGGGTGGGTGGGTGGGTAAATGAGCGAGATGCTGGGTGGGAGGGTGGGTAAATGAGCGCGGGGCTGGGTGGGTGGGTGGGTAAATGAGCGAGGGGCTGGGTGGGTGGTTGGGTAAATGAGCGAGGGGCTGGGTGGGTGTGTGGGTGTGTAAAAGTGTGAGGGGCTGGGTGAGTGGGAGGGTAGGTAACTGAGCTAGGTGCTGGGTGGGTGGATGAGTAAATGAGCGAGGGGCTGGGTGGGTGGGTGGGTAAATGAGCGAGGGTCTGGGTGGGTGGGTGGGTAAATGACCGAGGGGCTGGGAGGGGTGGGTGGGTAAATGAGCGAGGTGCTTGGTGGGTGGGTGGGTAAATGAGCGAGGGGCTGGCTGGTTGGGTGGGTAAATGAGCGTGGGGCTGGGTGGGTGGATGGGTAAATGAGCGAGGGGCTGGGTGGGTGGGTGGGTAAATGAGCGAGGGGCTGGGTGGGTGGGTGGGTAAATGAGCGAGGGCTGGGTGTGTGGGTGGGAAAATGAGCGTGGGGCTGGGTGGGTGGGTGGGTAAATGAGCGATGGGCTGGGTGGGTGGTTGGGTAAATGAGCGAGGGGCTGGGTGGGTGGGAGGGTAAATGAGCGAGGGGCTGGGTGGGTGGGTGGGTAAATGAGCGAGGGGCTGGGTGGGGTGGGTGGGTAAATGAGCGAGGGGCTGGGTGGGAGGGTGGGTAAATGAGCGAGGGGCTGGGTGGGAGGGTGGGTAAATGAGCGAGGGGCTGGGTGGGTGGGTGGGTAAATGAACGAGGGGCTGCGTGGGAGGTTGGGTGGGTAAATGAGCGAGCGGCTGGGTTGGGGGGTGGGTCAATGAGCGAGGGGTTTGGGGGTCGCTGGGTAAATGTGTGAGGGGCTGGTTGGGTGGGTGGGTAAAAGAGCGAGGAGCTGGGTGGATGGGTGGGTAAATGAGCGAGGGGCTGGGCGGGTGGGTGGGTCAATGAGCGAGGGGCTGGGCGGGGTGGGTGGGTCAATGAGCGAGGGGCTGGGCAGGTGGGTGGGTCAATGAGCGAGTGTCTGGATGTGTGCGAGGGTGTTTGGGTAACTGAGAGAGGGGCTGGGTGGTTGGGTGGGTAAATGAGCGTGGGGCTGGGTGGGTGGATGGGTAAATGAGCGAGGGGCTGGGTGGGTGGGTGGGTAAATGAGCGAGGGGCTGGGTGGGTGGGTGGGTAAATGAGCGAGGGGCTGGGTGTGTGGGTGGGTAAATGAGCGAGGGGCTGGGTGGGTGGGTGGGTAAATGAGCGATGGGCTGGGTGGGTGGTTGGGTAAATGAGCGAGGGGCTGGGTGGGGTGGGTGGGTAAATGAGCGAGGGGCTGGGTGGGTGGGTGGGTAAATGAGCGAGGGGCTGGGTGGGAGGGTGGGTAAATGAGCGAGGGGCTGGGTGGGAGGGTGGGTCAATGGGCGAGGGGGCTGGGCGGGTGGGTGGGACAATGAGCGAGGGGCTCGGCAGGTGGGTGGGTCAATGAGCGAGTGTCTGGATGTGTGCGAGGGTGTTTGGGTAAATGAGAGAGGCGCTGGGTGGCCGGGTGGGTGGGTAAATGTGCGAGAGGCTGGGTGGGTTGGTGAATAAATGAGCGATGGGCTGGGTGATTGAATGTGTAAATGAGCGAGGTGATGGGTGGTTGGGTCGTTGGGTGGGTAATGTGAGAGATGCTGGGTGTGAGGGTCGGTAAATGAGCGAGGGGCTGGTTGGGTGGATGGGTAAATGAGCGAGTGGGTTTGTGGGCGGGTGGGGTGGGGTAATGAGCGAGGGGCTGGTGGGAGGGTGGGTGTGTAAATGTGTGCTGTTCTGGGTGAGTGGGAGGGTAGGTAACTGAGCTACGTGCTGGGTGAGTGCGTGAGTGAATGAGCGCCGGGCTGGGTGGGAGGGAGGGTAAATGAGCGCGGGGCTGGGTGGGTGGGTGGGTAAATGAGCGAGGGGCTGGGTGGGTGGTTGGGTAAATGAGCGAGGGGCTGGGTGGATGTGTGGGTGTGTAAAAGTGTGAGGGGCTGGGTGAGTGGGAGGGTAGGTAACTGAGTGGGTGGCTGAGTAAATGAGCGAAGGGCTGGGTGGGTGGGTGGGTAAATGAGCGAGTGTCTGGGTGGGTGGGTGGGTAAATGACCGAGGGGCTGGGAGGCTGGGTGGGTAAATGAGCGAGGGGCTGGGTGGGTGGGTGGGTAAATGAGCGAGGGGCTGGGTGGGTGGGTGGGTAAATGAGCGAGGGGCTGGGTGGTTGGGTGGGTAAATGAGCGTGGGGCTGGGTGGGTGGATGGGTAAATGAGCGAGGGGCTGGGTGGGTGGGTGGGTAAATGAGCGAGGGGCTGTGTGGGTGGGTGGGTAAATGAGCGAGGGGCTGGGTGTGTGGGTGGGTAAATGAGCGAAGGGCTGGGTGGGTGGGTGGGTAAATGAGCGAGGGGCTGGGTGGGTGGGTGGGTAAATGAGCGATGGGCTGGGTGGGTGGTTGGGTAAATGAGCGAGGGGCTGGCTGGGAGGGTGGGTAAATTAGCGAGGGGCTGGGTGGGAGGGTGGGTAAATGAGCGAGGGGCTGGGTGGGAGGGTGGGTAAATGAGCGAGGGGCTGGGTGGGAGGGTGGGTAAATGAGCGAGGGGCTGGGTGGGAGGGTGGGTAAATGAGCGAGGGGCTGGGTGGGAGGGTGGGTAAATGAGCGAGGGGCTGCGTTGGAGGTTGGGTGGGTAAATGAGCGACAGGCTGGGTTGGGGGGTGGTTCAATGAGCGAGGGGTTTGGGGGTGGCTGGGTAAATGTGTGAGGGGCAGGTTGGGTGGGTGGGTAAAAGAGCGAGGAGCTGGGTGGATGGGTGGGTAAATGAGCGAGGGGCTGGGTGGGTGGGTGGGTAAATGAGCGAGGGGCTGCGTGGGAGGTTGGGTGGGTAAATGAGCGAGCGGCTGGGTTGGTCGGTGGGTCAATGAGCGAGGGGTTTGGGGGGTGGCTGGGTAAATGTGTGAGGGGCTGGTTGGGTGGGTGGGTAAAAGAGCGAGGGGCTGGGTGGATGGGTTGGTAAATGAGCGAGGGGCTGGGCGGGTGGGTGTGTAAATGAGCGAGGGGGCTGGGCGGGGTGGGTGGGTAAATGAGCGAGGGGCTGGGTGGGTGGGTGGGTAATTGAGCGAGGGGCTGGGTGGGTGGGTGGGTAAATGAGGAAGAACTGGGTGGGTGGGTGGGTAAATGAGCGAGGGGCTGGGTGGGTGGGTGGGTAAATGATCGAGGGGCTGGGTGGGTGGGTGTGTAAATGACCGATGGGCTGGATGGGTAGGAGGGTAAATGACGGGGTCTGGGTGGTTGGGTGGGTTAATGAGCGAGGGGCTGGGGGGGTGGTTGGGTAAATGAGCGAGGGGCTGGTTGGGTGGGTGGGTAAATGAGCGACGGGCTGTGTGGGTGGGAGGGTAAATGAGCGAGGGGTTGGGTGGGTGGGTGGGTTAATGAGCGAGGGGGCTGGGCGGATGGTTGCGTGGGTAAATGAGCGAGGGGCTGGGTGGGTGGGTGGGTAAATGAGCGAGAGGCTGGGTGGGGGGGGTGGGTAAATGAGCGAGAGGCTGGGTGGGGGGGTGGGTAAATGAGCGCGGGGCTGGGTGGGTGGGTGGGTAAATGAGCGAGGGGCTGGGTGGGTGGTTGGGTAAATGAGCGAGGGGCTGGGTGGGTGTGTGGGTGTGTAAAAGTGTGAGGGGCTGGGTGAGTGGGAGGGTAGGTAACTGAGCTAGTGCTGGGTGGGTGGATGAGTAAATGAGTGAGGGGCTGGGTGGGTGGGTGGGTAAATGAGCGAGGGTCTGGGTGGGTGGGTGGGTAAATGACCGAGGGGCTGGGAGGGTGGGTGGGTAAATGAGCGAGGTGCTTGGTGGGTGGGTGGGTAAATGAGCGAGGGGCTGGCTGGTTGGGTGGGTAAATGAGCGTGGGGCTGGGTGGGTGGATGGGTAAATGAGCGAGGGGCTGGGTGGGTGGGTGGGTAAATGAGCGAGGGGCTGGGTGGGTGGGTGGGTAAATGAGCGAGGGGCTGGGTGTGTGGGTGGGAAATTGAGCGTGGGGCTGGATGTGTGCGAGGGTGTTTGGGTAACTGAGAGAGGGGCTGGGTGGTTGGGTGGGTAAATGAGCGTGGGGCTGGGTGGGTGGATGGGTAAATGAACGAGGGGCTGCGTGGGAGGTTGGGTGGGTAAATGAGCGAGCGGCTGGGTTGGGGGGTGGGTTAATGAGCGAGGGGTTTGGGGGTCGCTGGGTAAATGTGTGAGGGGCTGGTTGGGTGGGTGGGTAAAAGAGCGAGGAGCTGGGTGGATGGGTGGGTAAATGAGCGAGGGGCTGGGCGGGTGGGTGGGTCAATGAGCGAGGGGCTGGGCGGGTGGGTGGGACAATGAGCGAGGGGCTGGGCAGGTGGGTGGGTCAATGAGCGAGTGTCTGGATGTGTGCGAGGGTGTTTGGGTAACTGAGAGAGGGGCTGGGTGGTTGGGTGGGTAAATGAGCGTGGGGCTGGGTGGGTGGATGGGTAAATGAGCGAGGGGCTGGGTGGGTGGGTGGGTAAATGAGCGAGGGGCTGGGTGGGTGGGTGGGTAAATGAGCGAGGGGCTGGGTGGGTGGGTGGGTAAATGAGTGAAGGGCTGGGTGGGTGGGTGGGTAAATGAGCGATGGGCTGGGTGGGTGGTTGGGTAAATGAGCGAGGGGCTGGGTGGGTGGGTCGGTAAATGAGCGAGGGGCTGGGTGGGTGGGTGGGTAAATGAGCGAGGGGCTGGGTGGGTGGGTAGGTAAATGAGCGAGGGGCTGGGTGGGAGGGTGGGTAAATGAGCGAGGGGCTGGGTGGGAGGGCGGGTAAATGAGCGAGGGCTGGGTGGGAGGGTGGGTCAATGAGCGAGGGGCTGGGCGGGTGGGTGGGGACAATGAGCGAGGGGCTCGGCAGGTGGGTGGGTCAATGAGCGAGTGTCTGGATGTGTGCGAGGGTGTTTGGGTAAATGAGAGAGGCGCTGGGTGGCCGGGTGGGTGGGTAAATGTGCGAGAGGCTGGGTGGGTTGGTGAATAAATGAGCGATGGGCTGGGTGATTGAATGTGTAAATGAGCGAGGTGATGGGTGGTTGGGTCGTTGGGTGGGTTAATGTGAGAGATGCTGGGTGTGAGGGTCGGTAAATGAGCGAGGGGCTGGTTGGGTGGATGGGTAAATGAGCGAGTGGCTGTGTGGGCGGGTGGGTGGGTTAATGAGCGAGGGGCTGGTGGGAGGGTGGGTGTGTA
Organism: Isurus oxyrinchus; assembly: GCA_026770705.1. NCBI lineage: Eukaryota > Metazoa > Chordata > Chondrichthyes > Lamniformes > Lamnidae > Isurus > Isurus oxyrinchus. The sequence continues at coordinate 17,778 of JANJGN010004742.1, forward strand.
AATGTGTGCTGTTCTGGGTGAGTGGGAGGGTAGGTAACTGAGCTACGTGCTGGGTGATTGCGTGAGTGAATGAGCGCGGGGCTGGGTGGGAGGGTGGGTAAATGAGCGCGGGGCTGGGTGGGTGGGTGGGTAAATGAGCGAGGGGCTGGGTGGGTGGTTGGGTAAATGAGCGAGGGGCTGGGTGGATGTGTGGGTGTGTAAAAGTGTGTGGGGCTGGGTGAGTGGGAGGGTAGGTAACTGAGCTAGGTGCTGGGTGGGTGGCTGAGTAAATGAGCGAAGGGCTGGGTGGGTGGGTGGGTAAATAAGCGAGGGTCTGGGTGGATGGGTGGGTAAATGACCGAGGGGCTGGGAGGCTGGGTGGGTAAATGAGCGAGGGGCTGGGTGGGTGGGTGAGTAAATGAGCGAGGGGCTGGGTGGTTGGGTGGGTAAATGAGCGTGGGGCTGGGTGGGTGGATGGGTAAATGAGCGAAGGGCTGGGTGGGTGGGTGGGTCAATGAGCGAGGGGCTGGGTGGGTGGGTGGGACAATGAGCGAGGGTCTGGGCAGGTGGGTGGGTCAATAAGCGAGTGTCTGGATGTGTGCGAGGGTGTTTGGGTAACTGAGAGAGGGCCTGGGTGGTTGGGTGGGTAAATGAGCGTGGGGCTGGGTGGGTGGGTGGGTAAATGAGCGAGGGGCTGGGTGTGTGGGTGGGTAAATGAGCGAGGGGCTGGGTGGGTGGGTGGGTAAATGAGCGATGGGCTGGGTGGGTGGTTGGGTAAAGGAGCGAGCGGCTGGGTTGGTAGGTGGGTCAATGAGCGAGGGGTTTGGGGGGTGGCTGGGTAAATGTGTGAGGGGCTGGTTGGGTGGGTGGGTAAAAGAGCCAGGGGCTGGGTGGATGGGTTGGTAAATGAGCGAGGGGCTGGGCGGAGTGGGTGTGTAAATGAGCGAGGGGCTGGGCGGGTGGGTGGGTAAATGAGCGAGGGGCTGGCCGGGTGGGTGGGTAAATGAGCTAGGGGCTGGGTGGGTGGGTGGGTAAATGAGGAGGGACTGGGTGGGTGGGTGGGTATTTGAGCGAGGGGCTGGGTGGGTGGGTGGGTAAATGATCGAGGGGCTGGGTGGGTGGGTGTGTAAATGACCGATGGGCTGGATGGGTGGGAGGGTAAATGAGCGGGGTCTGGGTGGTTGGGTGGGTTAATGAGCGAGGGGCTGGGGGGGTGGTTGGGTAAATGAGCGAGGGGCTGGTTGGGTGGGTGGGTAAATGAGCGACGGGCTGTGTGGGTGGGAGGGTAAATGAGCGAGGGGTTGGGTGGGTGGGTGGGTTAATGAGCGAGGGGCTTGGCAGATGGTTGTGTGGGTAAATGAGCGAGGTGCTGGGTTGGTGGGTGGGTAAATGAGCGAGAGGCTGGGTGGGTGGGGTGGGTAAATGAGCGAGGCGCTGGGTGGGTGGTTGGGGTAAATGAGCGAGGGGCTGGGTGGGTGTGTGGGTGTGTAAAAGTGTGAGGGGCTGGGTGAGTGGGAGGGTAGGTAACTGAGCTAGGTGCTGGGTGTGGGTGGATGAGTAAATGAGCGAGGGGCTGGGTGGGTGGGTGGGTAAATGAGCGAGGGTCTGGGTGGGTGGTGGGTAAATGACCGAGGGGCTGGGAGGGTGGGTGGGTAAATGAGCGAGGTGCTTGGTGGGTGGGGTGGGTAAATGAGCGAGGGGCTGTCTGGTTGGGTGGGTAAATGAGCGTGGGGGCTGGGTGGGTGGATGGGTAAATGAGCGAGGGGCTGGGTGGGTGGGTGGGTAAATGAGCGAGGGGCTGGGTGTGGGTGGGTGGGTAAATGAGCGAGGGCTGGGTGTGTGGGTGGGAAAATGAGCGTGGGGCTGGGTGGGTGGGTGGGTAAATGAGCGATGGGCTGGGTGGGTGGGTGGGTAAATGAGCGAGGGGCTGGGTGGGTGGGTGGTTAAATGAGCGAGGGGCTGGGTGGGAGGGTGGGTAAATGAGCGAGGGGGCTGGGTGGGGAGGGTGGGTAAATGAGCGAGGGGCTGGGGTGGGTGGGGTGGGTAAATGAACGAGGGGCTGCGTGGGAGGTTGGGTGGGTAAATGAGAGAGCGGCTGGGTTGGGGGGTGGGTCAATGAGCGAGGGGTTTGGGGGTCGCTGGGTAAATGTGTGAGGGGCTGGTTGGGTGGGTGGGTAAAAGAGCGAGGGGCTGGGCGGGTGGGTGGGTCAATGAGCGAGGGGCTGGGCGGGTGGGTGGGACAATGAGCGAGGGGCTGGGCAGGTGGGTGGGTCAATGAGCGAGTGTCTGGATGTGTGCGAGGGTGTTTGGGTAACTGAGAGAGGGGCTGGGTGGTTGGGTGGGTAAATGAGCGTGGGGCTGGGTGGTGGATGGGTAAATGAGCGAGGGGCTGGGTGGGTGGGTGGGTAAATGAGCGAGGGGCTGGGTGGGTGGGTGGGTAAATGAGCGAGGGGCTGGGTGTGTGGGTGGGTAAATGAGCGAGGGGCTGGGTGGGTGGCTGGGTAAATGAGCGATGGGCTGGGTGGGTGGTTGGGTAAATGAGCGAGGGGCTGGGTGGGTGGGTGGGTAAATGAGCGAGGGGCTGGGTTGGTGGGTAGGTAAATGAGCGAGGGGCTGGGTGGGAGGGTGGGTAAATGAGCGAGGGGCTGGGTGGGAGGGTGGGTAAATGAGCGAGGGGCTGGGTGGGAGGGTGGGTCAATGAGCGAGGGGCTGGGCGGGTGGGTGGGACAATGAGCGAGGGTCTCGGCAGGTGGGTGGGTCAATGAGCGAGTGTCTGGATGTGTGCGAGGGTGTTTGGGTAAATGAGAGAGGCGCTGGGTGGCAGGGTGGGTGGGTAAATGTGCGAGAGGCTGGGTGGGTTGGTGAATAAATGAGCGATGGGCTGGGTGATTGAATGTGTAAATGAGCGAGGTGATGGGTGGTTGGGTCGTTGGGTGGGTTAATGTGAGAGATGCTGGGTGTGAGGGTCGGTAAATGAGCGAGGGGCTGCTTGGGTGGATGGGTAAATGAGCGTGTGGCTGTGTGGGCGGGTGGGTGAGTTAATGAGCGAGGGGCTGGTGGGAGGGTGGGTGTGTAAATGTGTGCTGTTCTGGGTGAGTGGGAGGGTAGGTAACTGAGCTACGTGCTGGGTGAGTGCGTGAGTGAATGAGCGCGGGGCTGGGTGGGAGGGTGGGTAAATGAGCGCGGGGCTGGGTGGGTGGGTGGGTAAATGAGCGAGGGGCTGGGTGGGTGGTTGGGTAAATGAGCGAGGGGCTGGGTGGATGTGTGGGTGTGTAAAAGTGTGAGGGGCTGGGTGAGTGGGAGGGTAGGTAACTGAGCTAGGTGCTGGGTGGGTGGCTGAGTAAATGAGCGAAGGGCTGGGTGGGTGGGTGGGTAAATGAGCGAGGGTCTGGGTGGGTGGGTGGGTAAATGACCGAGGGGCTGGGAGGCTGGGTGGGTAAATGAGCGAGGGGCTGGGTGGGTGGGTGGGTAAATGAGCGAGGGGCTGGGTGGGTGGGTGGGTAAATGAGCGAGGGGCTGGGTGGTTGGGTGGGTAAATGAGCGTGGGGCTGGGTGGGTGGATGGGTAAATGAGCGAGGGGCTGGGTGGGTGGGTGGGTAAATGAGCGAGGGGCTGTGTGGGTGGGTGGGTAAATGAGCGAGGGGCTGGGTGTGTGGGTGGGTAAATGAGCGAGGGGCTGGGTGGGTGGGTGGGTAAATGACCGAGGGGCTGGGTGGGTGGGTGGGTAAATGAGCGATGGGCTGGGTGGGTGGTTGGGTAAATGAGCGAGGGGCTGGGTGGGAGGGTGGGTAAATTAGCGAGGGGCTGGGTGGGAGGGTGGGTAAATGAGCGAGGGGCTGGGTGGGAGGGTGGGTAAATGAGCGAGGGGCTGGGTGGGAGGGTGGGTAAATGAGCGAGGGGCTGGGTGGGAGGGTGGGTAAATGAGCGAGGGGCTGCGTTGGAGGTTGGGTGGGTAAATGAGCGACCGGCTGGGTTGGGGGGTGGTTCAATGAGCGAGGGGTTTGGGGGTGGCTGGGTAAATGTGTGAGGGGCTGGTTGGGTGGGTGGGTAAAAGAGCGAGGAGCTGGGTGGATGGGTGGGTAAATGAGCGAGGGGCTGGGCGGGTGTGTGTGTAAATGAGCGAGGGGCTGGGCGGGGTGGGTGTGTAAATGAGCGAGGGGCTGGGTGGGTGGGTGGGTAAATGAGCGAAGGGCTGGGTGGGTGGGTGGGTAAATGAGCGAGGGGCTGCGTGGGAGGTGGGGTGGGTAAATGAGCGAGCGGCTGGGTTGGTGGGTGGGTCAATGAGCGAGGGGTTTGGGGCTGTCTGGGTAAATGGGTGAGGGGCTGGTTGGGTGGGTGGGTAAGAGAGCGAGGGGCTGGGTGGATGGGTTGGTAAATGAGCGAGGGGCTGGGCGGGGTGGGTGTGTAAATGAGCGAGGGGCTGGGTGGGTGGGTGGGTAAATGAGGAGGGACTGGGTGGGTGGGTGGGTAAATGAGCGAGGGGCTGGGTGGGTGGGTGGGTAAATGATCGAGGGGCTGGATGGGTGGGTGTGTAAATGACCGATGGGCTGGATGGGTGGGAGGGTAAATGAGCGGGGTCTGGGTGGTTGGGTGGGTTAATGAGCGAGGGGCTGGGTGGGTGGTTGGGTAAATTAGCGAGGGGCTGGTTGGGTGGGTGGGTAAATGAGCGACGGGCTGTGTGGGTGGGAGGGTCAATGAGCGAGGGGTTGGGTGGGTGGGTGGGTTAATGAGCGAGGGGCTGGGCGGATGGTTGCGTGGGTAAATGAGCGAGGGGCTGGGTGGGTGGGTGGGTAAATGAGCGAGAGGCTGGGTGGGTGGGTGGGTAAATGAGCGAGAGGCTGGGTGGCAGGGTGGGTAAATGAGCGCGGGGCTGGGTGGGTGGGTGGGTAAATGAGCGAGGGGCTGGGTGGGTGGTTGGGTAAATGAGCGAGGGGCTGGGTGGGTGTGTGGGTGTGTAAAAGTGTGAGTGGCTGGGTGAGTGGGAGGGTAGGTAACTGAGCTAGGTGCTGGGTGGGTGGATGAGTAAATGAGCGAGGGGCTGGGTGGGTGGGTGGGTAAATGAGCGAGGGTCTGGGTGGGTGGGTGGGTAAATGACCGAGGGGCTGGGAGGGTGGGTGGGTAAATGAGCGAGGTGCTTGGTGGGTTGGTGGGTAAATGAGCGAGGGGCTGGCTGGTTGGGTGGGTAAATGAGCGTGGGGCTGGGTGGGTGGATGGGTAAATGAGCGAGGGGCTGGGAGGGTGGGTGGGTAAATGAGCGAGGGGCTGGGTGGGTGGGTGGGTAAATGAGCGAGGGGCTGGGTGTGTGGGTGGGAAAATGAGCGTGGGGCTGGATGTGTGCGAGGGTGTTTGGGTAACTGAGAGAGGGGCTGGGTGGTTGGGTGGGTAAATGAGCGTGGGGCTGGGTGGGTGGATGGGTAAATGAGCGAGGGGCTGGGTGGGTGGGTGGGTAAATGAGCGATGGGCTGGGTGGGTGGTTGGGTAAATGAGCGAGGGGCTGGGTGGGTGGGTGGGTAAATGAGCGAGGGGCTGGGTGGGTGGGTAGGTAAATGAGCGAATGGCTGGGTGGGAGGGTGGGTAAATGAGCGAGGGGCTGGGTGGGAGGGTGGGTCAATGAGCGAGGGGCTGGGCGGGTGGGTTGGACAATGAGCGAGGGGCTCGGCAGGTGGGTGGGTCAATGAGCGAGTGTCTGGATGTGTGCGAGGGTGTTTGGGTAAATGAGAGAGGCGCTGGGTGGCCGGGTGGGTGCGTAAATGTGCGAGAGGCTGGGTGGGTTGGTGAATAAATGAGCGATGGGCTGGGTGATTGAATGTGTAAATGAGCGAGGTGATGGGTGGTTGGGTCGTTGGGTGGGTTAATGTGAGAGATGCTGGGTGTGAGGGTCGGTAAATGAGCGAGGGGCTTGTTGGGTGGATGGGTAAATGAGCGAGTGGCTGTGTGGGCGGGTGGGTGGGTTAATGAGCGAGGGGCTGGTGGGAGGGTTGTTGTGTAAATGTGTGCTGTTCTGGGTGAGTGGGAGGGTAGGTAACTGAGCTACGTGCTCGGTGAGTGCGTGAGTGAATGAGCGCGGGGCTGGGTGGGAGGGTGGGTAAATGAGCGCGGGGCTGGGTGGTTGGGTGGGTAAATGAGCGAGGGGCTGGGTGGGTGGTTGGGTAAATGAGCGAGGGGCTGAGTGGATGTGTGGGTGTGTAAAAGTGTGAGGGGCTGGGTGAGTGGGAGGGTAGGTAACTGAGCTAGGTGCTGGGTGGGTGGCTGAGTAAATGAGCGAAGGGCTGGGTGGGTGGGTGGGTAAATGAGCGAGGGTCTGGGTGGGTGGGTGGGTAAATGACCGAGGGGCTGGGAGGCTGGGTGGGTAAATGAGCGAGGGGCTGGGTGGGTGGGTGGGTAAATGAGCGAGGGGCTGGGTGGTTGGGTGGGTAAATGAGCGTGGGGCTGGGTGGGTGGATGGGTAAATGAGCGAGGGGCTGGGTGGGTGGGTGGGTAAATGAGCAAGGGGCTGGGTGTGTGGGTGTGTAAATGAGCGAGGGGCTGGGTGGGTGGGTGGGTAAATGAGCGAGGGGCTGGGTGGGTGGGTGGGTAAATGAGCGAGGGGCTGCGTGGGAGGTTGGGTGGGCAAATGAGCGAGCGGCTGGGTTGGTGGGTGGGTCAAAGAGCGAGGGGTTTGGGGGTGGCTGGGTAAATGTGTGAGGGGCTGGTTGGGTGGGTGGGTAAAAGAGCGAGGGGCTGGGTGGATGGGTGGGTAAATGAGCGAGGGGCTGGGCGGGTGGGTGTGTAAATGAGCGAGGGGCTGGGCGGGTGGGTGGGTAAATGAACGAGGGGCTGGGCGGGTGGGTGGGTAAATGAGCGAGGGGCTGGCCGGGTGGGTAGGTAAATGAGCGTGGGGCTGGGTGGGTGGGTGGGTAAATGAGGAGGGACTGGGTGGGTGGGTGGGTAAATGAGCTAGGGGCTGGGTGGGTGGGTGGGTAAATGATCGAGGGGCTGGGTGGGTGGGTGTGTAAATGACCGATGGGCTGGATGGGTGGGAGGGTAAATGAGCGGGGTCTGGGTGGTTGGGTGGGTTAATGAGCGAGGGGCTGGGGGGGTGGTTGGGTAAATGAGCGAGGGGCTGGTTGTGTGGGTGGGTAAAAGTGCGACGGGCTGTGTGGGTGGGAGGGTAAATGAGCGAGGGGTTGGGTGGGTGGGTGGGTTAATGAGCGAGGGGCTGGGCGGATGGTTGCGTGGGTAAATGAGCGAGGGCCTGGGTGGGTGGGTGGGTAAATGAGCGAGAGGCTTGGTGGGTGGGTGGGTTAATGAGCCGTGTCTGGGTGGGTGGGTGGGTAAAGGAGCGAGGGGCTGGATGGTTGGTTGGGTAAATGAGCGAGGGGCTGGTTGGGTGGGTGGGTAAATGAGCGATGGGCTGGGTGATTGAATGTGTAAATGAGCAAGGTGATGGGTGGTTGGGTCGTTGGGTGGGTTAATGTGAGAAATGCTGGGTGTGAGGGTCGGTAAATGAGCGAGGGGCTGGTTGGGTGGATGGGTAAATGAGCGAGTGGCTGTGTGGGCGGGTGGGTGGGTTAAGGAGCGAGGGGCTGGTGGGAGGGTGGGTGTGTAAATGTGTGATGTTCTGGGTGAGTGGGAGGGTAGGTAACTGAGCTACGTGCTGGGTGAGTGCGTGAGTGAATGAGCGCGGGGCTGGGAGGGAGGGTGGGTAAATGAGCGCGGGGGCTGGGTGGGTGGGTGGGTAAATGAGCGCGGGGCTGGGTGGGTGGGTGGGTAAATGAGCGAGGGGCTGGGTGGGTGGTTGGGTAAATGAGCGAGGGGCTGGGTGGGAGGGTGGGTAAATGACCGAGAGGCTGCGTGGGAGGTTGGGTTCGTAAATGAATGAGCGGCTGGGTTGGTGGGTGGGTAAATGAGCGAGGGGTTGGGTGGTGGGTGGTTAAATGTGCGAGAGGCTGGTTGGGTGGGTGGGTAAAAGAGCGAGGAGCTGGGTGGGTGGTTGGGTAAATGAGCGAGGGGCTGAGTGGATGTGTGGGTGTGTAAAAGTGTGAGGGGCTGGGTGAGTGGGAGGGTAGGTAACTGAGCTAGGTGCTGGGTGGGTGGCTGAGTAAATGAGCGAAGGGCTGGGTGGGTGGGTGGGTAAATGAGCGAGGGTCTGGGTGGGTGGGTGGGTAAATGACCGAGGGGCTGGGAGGCTGGGTGGGTAAATGAGCGAGGGGCTGGGTAGGTGGGTGGGTAAATGAGCGAGGGGCTGGGTGGTTGGGTGGGTAAATGAGCGTGGGGCTGGGTGGGTGGATGGGTAAATGAGCGAGGGGCTGGGTGGGTGGGTGGGTAAATGAGCGAGAGGCTGGGTGTGTGGGTGTGTAAATGAGCGAGGGGCTGGGTGGGTGGGTGGGTAAATGAGCGAGGGGCTGGGTGGGTGGGTGGGTAAATGAGCGAGGGGCTGCGTGGGAGGTTGGGTGGGCAAATGAGCGAGCGGCTGGGTTGGTGGGTGGGTCAATGAGCGAGGGGTTTGGGGGTGGCTGGGTAAATGTGTGAGGGGCTGGTTGGGTGGGTGGGTAAAAGAGCGAGGGGCTGGGTGGATGGGTGGGTAAATGAGCGAGGGGCTGGGCGGGTGGGTGTGTAAATGAGCGAGGGGCTGGGCGGGTGGGTGGGTAAATGAACGAGGGGCTGGGCGGGTGGGTGGGTAAATGAGCGAGTGGCTGGCCGGGTGGGTAGGTAAATGAGCGTGGGGCTGGGTGGGTGGGTGGGTAAATGAGGAGGGACTGGGTGGGTGGGTGGGTAAATGAGCGAGGGGCTGGGTGGGTGGGTGGGTAAATGAGCGAGGGGCTGGGTGGGTGGGTGGGTAAATGATCGAGGGGCTGGGTGGGTGGGTGTGTAAATGACCGATGGGCTGGATGGGTGGGAGGGTAAATGAGCGGGGTCTGGGTGGTTGGGTGGGTTAATGAGCGAGGGGCTGGGGGGGTGGTTGGGTAAATGAGCGAGGGGCTGGTTGTGTGGGTGGGTAAAAGTGCGACGGGCTGTGTGGGTGGGAGGGTAAATGAGCGAGGGGTTGGGTGGGTGGGTGGGTTAATGAGCGAGGGGCTGGGCGGATGGTTGCGTGGGTAAATGAGCGAGGGCCTGGGTGGGTGGGTGGGTAAATGAGCGAGAGGCTTGGTGGGTGGGTGGGTTAATGAGCCGTGTCTGGGTGGGTGGGTGGGTAAAGGAGCGAGGGGCTGGATGGTTGGTTGGGTAAATGAGCGAGGGGCTGGTTGGGTGGGTGGGTAAATGAGCGATGGGCTGGGTGATTGAATGTGTAAATGAGCAAGGTGATGGGTGGTTGGGTCGTTGGGTGGGTTAATGTGAGAAATGCTGGGTGTGAGGGTCGGTAAATGAGCGAGGGGCTGGTTGGGTGGATGGGTAAATGAGCGAGTGGCTGTGTGGGCGGGTGGGTGGGTTAAGGAGCGAGGGGCTGGTGGGAGGGTGGGTGTGTAAATGTGTGATGTTCTGGGTGAGTGGGAGGGTAGGTAACTGAGCTACGTGCTGGGTGAGTGCGTGAGTGAATGAGCGCGGGGCTGGGAGGGAGGGTGGGTAAATGAGCGCGGGGCTGGGTGGGTGGGTGGGTAAATGAGCGCGGGGCTGGGTGGGTGGGTGGGTAAATGAGCGAGGGGCTGGGTGGGTGGTTGGGTAAATGAGCGAGGGGCTGGGTGGGAGGGTGGGTAAATGACCGAGAGGCTGCGTGGGAGGTTGGGTTCGTAAATGAATGAGCGGCTGGGTTGGTGGGTGGGTAAATGAGCGAGGGGTTGGGTGGTGGGTGGTTAAATGTGCGAGAGGCTGGTTGGGTGGGTGGGTAAAAGAGCGAGGATTTGGTGTGTGGGTGGGTAAATGAGCGAGGGGATGGGTGGATGGGTGGGTAAAAGAGCGAGGGGCTGGGCGGGTGGGTGGGTCAATGAGCGAGGGGCTGGGCGGGTGGGTGGGTCAATGAGCGAGGGGCTGGGCGGGTGGGTGGGTCAATGAGCGAGGGGCTGGGCGGGTGGGTGGGTCAATGAGGGAGGGGCTGGGCGGGTGGGTGGGTCAATGAGGGAGGGGCTGGGCGGGTGGGTGGGTCAATGAGCGAGGGGCTGGGCGGGTGGGTGGGTCAATGAGCGAGTGTCTGGATGTGTGCGAGGGTGTTTGGGTAAATGAGAGAGGCGCTGGGTGGCCGGGTGGGTGGGTAAATGTGCGAGAGGCTGGGTGGGTTGGTGAATAAATGAGCGATGGGCTGGGTGATTGAATGTGTAAATGAGCGATGTGATGGGTGGTTGGGTCGTTGGGTGGGTTAATGTGAGAGATGCTGGGTGTGAGGGTCGGTAAATGAGCGAGGGGCTGGTTGGGTGGATGGGTAAATGAGCGAGTGGCTGTGTGGGCGGGTGGGTGGGTTAATGAGCGAGGGGCTGGTGGGAGGGTGGGTGTGTAAATGTGTGCTGTTCTGGGTGAGTGGGAGGTTAGGTAACTGAGATACGTGCTGGGTGAGTGCGTGAGTGAATGAGCGCGGTGCTGGGTGGGAGGGTGGGTAAATGAGCGCGGGGCTGGGTGGGTGGGTGGGTAAATGAGCGCGGGGCTGGGTGGGTGGGTGGGTAAATTAGCGAGGGGTGGGTGGGTGGTTGGGTAAATGAGCGAGGGGCTGGGTGGATGTGTGGGTGTATAAAAGTGTGAGGGGCTGGGTGAGTGGGAGGGTAGGTAACTGAGCTAGGTGCTGGGTGGGTGGATGAGTAAATGAGCGAGGGGCTGGGTGGGTGGGTGGGTAAATGAGCGAGGGTCTGGGTGGGTGGGTGGGTAAATGACCGAGGGGCTGGGAGGGTGGGTGGGTAAATGAGCGAGGTGCTTGGTGGGTGGGTGGGTAAATGAGCGAGGGGCTGGGTGGTTGGGTGGGTAAATGAGCGTGGGGCTGGGTGGGTGGATGGGTAAATGAGCGAGGGGCTGGGTGTGTGGGTGGGTAAATGAGCGAGGGGCTGGGTGGGTGGGTGGGTAAATGAGCGAGGGGCTGGGTGTGTGGGTGGGAAAATGAGCGAGGGGCTGGGTGGCTGGGTGGGTAAATGAGCGATGGGCTGGGTGGGTGGTTGGGTAAATGAGCGAGGGGCTGGGTGGGTGGGTGGGTAAATGAGCGAGGGGCTGGGTGGGTGGGTAGGTAAATGAGCGAGGGGCTGGGTGGGAGGGTGGGTAAATGAGCGAGGGGCTGGGTGGGAGGGTGGGTAAATGAGCGAGGGGCTGGGTGGGAGGGTGGGTAAATGAGCGAGGGGCTGGGTGGGAGGGTGGGTAAATGAGCGAGGGGCTGCGTGGGAGGGTGGTTGGGTAAATGAGCGAGCGGCTGGGTTGGGGGGTGGGTCAATGAGCGAGGGGTTTGGGGGTGGCTGGGTAAATGTGTGAGGGGCTGGTTGGGTGGGTGGGTAAAAGAGCGAGGGGCTGGGTCGGTGGATGGGTAAATGAGCGAGGGGCTGGGTGGGTGGGTGGGTAAATGAGCGAGGGGCTGGGTGTGTGGGTGTGTAAATGAGCGAGGGGCTGGGTGGGTGGGTGGGTAAATGAGCGAGGGGCTGGGTGGGTGGGTGGGTAAATGAGCGAGGGGCTGGGTGGGTGGGTGGGTAAATGAGCGAGGGGCTGCGTGGGAGGTTGGGTGGGCAAATGAGCGAGCGGCTGGGTTGGTGGGTGGGTCAATGAGCGAGGGGTTTGGGGGTGGCTGGGTAAATGTGTGAGGGGCTGGTTGGGTGGGTGGGTAAAAGAGCGAGGGGCTGGGTGGATGGGTGGGTAAATGAGCGAGGGGCTGGGCGGGTGGGTGTGTAAATGAGCGAGGGGCTGGGCGGGTGGGTGGGTAAATGAACGAGGGGCTGGGCGGGTGGGTGGGTAAATGAGCGAGGGGCTGGCCGGGTGGGTAGGTAAATGAGCGTGGGGCTGGGTGGGTGGGTGGGTAAATGAGGAGGGACTGGGTGGGTGGGGGGGTAAATGAGCGAGGGGCTGGGTGGGTGGGTGGGTAAATGATCGAGGGGCTGGGTGGGTGGGTGTGTAAATGACCGATGGGCTGGATGGGTGGGAGGGTAAATGAGCGGGGTCTGGGTGGTTGGGTGGGTTAATGAGCGAGGGGCTGGGGGGGTGGTTGGGTAAATGAGCGAGGGGCTGGTTGTGTGGGTGGGTAAAAGTGCGACGGGCTGTGTGGGTGGGAGGGTAAATGAGCGAGGGGTTGGGTGGGTGGGTGGGTTAATGAGCGAGGGGCTGGGCGGATGGTTGCGTGGGTAAATGAGCGAGGGCCTGGGTGGGTGGGTGGGTAAATGAGCGAGAGGCTTGGTGGGTGGGTGGGTTAATGAGCCGTGTCTGGGTGGGTGGGTGGGTAAAGGAGCGAGGGGCTGGATGGTTGGTTGGGTAAATGAGCGAGGGGCTGGTTGGGTGGGTGGGTAAATGAGCGATGGGCTGGGTGATTGAATGTGTAAATGAGCAAGGTGATGGGTGGTTGAGTCGTTGGGTGGGTTAATGTGAGAAATGCTGGGTGTGAGGGTCGGTAAATGAGCGAGGGGCTGGTTGGGTGGATGGGTAAATGAGCGAGTGGCTGTGTGGGCGGGTGGGTGGGTTAAGGAGCGAGGGGCTGGTGGGAGGGTGGGTGTGTAAATGTGTGATGTTCTGGGTGAGTGGGAGGGTAGGTAACTGAGCTACGTGCTGGGTGAGTGCGTGAGTGAATGAGCGCGGGGCTGGGAGGGAGGGTGGGTAAATGAGCGCGGGGGCTGGGTGGGTGGGTGGGTAAATGAGCGCGGGGCTGGGTGGGTGGGTGGGTAAATGAGCGAGGGGCTGTG
>JANJGN010004743.1:0-30512 GCA_026770705.1 Isurus oxyrinchus
TGTGAGGTGGATGGGGAAGCGGCTGTTGCTCTGTGTTGAAGGGTCACGAGGGGAGCTTAAGTTCAAGGTGAGGGGGGCAGGAGGTTGAGGGCGGGGGGGGGGGGGTTTGAGGAGAACCTTTGTTACCCCGAGGGTGGTGAGGGTCTGGACTGCGCTGCCTGGGAGGCTGGTGGAGGTGGGTTCGCCTCACACCCTTTAAAAAGTACCTGGGTGAGCACGCGGTACCTCGTAACGTTCGAGGCTATGGGGGACCGAGCGCTGGTCAATGGGGCTAGGGAGGTAGGTCAGGTGGTTTCTCACAGGGTCGGTGCAGACTCGATGGGCCGAAGGGCACTGTGGTCTCCTTCTCCAAAGGATATTATTGGGTTTTTAACGACAATCGAAGATGGTTTCCTTCCAGATTTATCCATTCGAGTTGGATTCCCACCCGCTGCCGGGGTGAGGTTCGAACCCAGGGCCCCCCCCCCCACAAGAGTGATACCCGGGGTCACGGGAATTACCAGCCCAGTGGACGCTCCCACTACACCACCGTGGAGGAGTGGGGGGTGGGGGGGATGAGGGATACCGGAGAGCTACTGGGCGTCGACACCCCGGTACTAGGACAGGGAGGATCCATCGGGAGAGGCTTCACTTGACCCGAGCTTGGGACCGGAACTCTTGTGGGAAGAGTAAGCTGGGCGGCTTACAGGAGAATATGGAGCGGGTGAAGGGATCCAGTGGAAAACAATTGGAAATAGGTAACCATTCCAAAAAAAAAAAGCAAGGGAGTTGAGGAAGAGTCAGGTTAAGGAGGGATAGACTCACACTGGAGGCCATTCAGAGAAGCTTCACTCGGCTGATTCCTGGGACGAGGGGGGGGGGGTGGGGTTTGTCTTGTGAGGAGAGAGGTTGGATGTTACCCATTGGAGTTTAGAAGAACGAGAGGCGATCTTATCGAGACGGATAAGATTCTGAGGGGGGGGGTGGGTAGGGGCTCGACAGGGGTGGATGCTGGGAGGAGGTTTCTCTTAGAGGGGGTGGTCAGCCTGTGGGATTCTCCCCCCCCCCTCCACCCCCCAGAGAGCAGTGGAGGCCGGGGCTGTTGGATATACTCGAGGCTGAGCGAGGGGGGGTTCTGATCGGACGAGGGAGTCGAGGGTTGTGGGGGGTGGGGAGGGAGGGAGGGAGGGGAACAGACAGGAAAGTGGGGTTCAGGACGCAATCGGATCAGCTGCGATCTTATCGAATGGGGGAGCAGGATCGAGAGGGGCTGAATGGCCTCCAGCCTTTCCGGTGTAAGTGTATTAATCTCTCTCTCTCTCTCTCTCTCTCGGACACAGATTATTCTACACTCGATGCACAAGTACCAGCCGCGGGTCCACATTGTCCAGGCCAACGATGTCTTCAGTCACAGGTGGTCGGGTTACGCATCCTTCACCTTCCCCGAGACACACTTCATGGGGGTAACAGCTTATCAGAACCAGAAGGTAGGGGGCAGTGTGTCCGGAGTGGGGGGAGGGGCAGTGTGTCCGGAGTGGGGGGAGGGAGGGGCTGTGTGTCCGGAGTGGGGGGAGGGGCAGTCTGTACGGAGCGGGGGGAGGGGCAGTGTGTCCGGAGCGGGAGGAGGAGGGGTTGCGTGTCTGGATCAGGGGGAGGAGGGGCTGCGTGTCCGGATCAGGGAGAGGAGGGGCAGGTGTGTCCGGATCAGGGAGAGGAGGGGCTGTGTGTCCGGATCAGGGAGAGGAGGGGCTGTGTGTCTGGATCAGGGGGAGGAGGGGCTGTGTGTCTGGATCGGGGGGAGGAGGGGCTGTGTGTCCGGATCAGAGGGAGGAGGGGCCCTGTGTCCGGATTGGGGGGAGGGGCTCTGTGTCCGGATCAGGGGGAGGAGGGGCTGTGTGTCCGGACCAGGGGAGGGGCATTGTGTCCGGATTGGGGGGAGTGTCCCGGATCGGGAGAGTATCCGGATCATGGGGAGGGGCTGTGTGTCCGGATCGGGGGAGGGAATGTGTGTCCGGATCGGGGGGAGGAGGGGCTGTGTGTCTGGATCAGGGGGAGGGGGCTGTGTGTCCGGATCAGGGGGAGGGGCTGTGTGTCCGGATCGGGGGAGGGAATGTGTGTCCGGATCGGGGGGAGGAGGGACTGTGTGTCTGGATCAGGGGGAGGGGCTGTGTGTCCGGATCGGGGGAGGGAATGTGTGTCCGGATCGGGGGGGAGGGGCTGTGTGTCCGGATCGGGGGAGGGAATGTGTGTCCGGATCGGGGGGAGGAGGGGCTGTGTGTCTGGATCAGGGGGAGGGGCTGTGTGTCCGGATCAGGGGGAGGGGCTGTGTGTCCGGATCGGGGGAGGGAATGTGTGTCCGGATCGGGGGGAGGAGGGGCTGTGTGTCTGGATCAGGGGGGAGGGGGCTGTGTGTCCGGATCGGGGGAGGGAATGTGTGTCCGGATCGGGGGGGAGGAGGGGCTGTGTGTCCGGATTGGGGGGGAGGGGCTGTGTGTCCAGATCAGGGGGAGGGGCTGTGTGTCCGGATAGGGGGAGGGAATGTGTGTCCGGATCGGGGGGAGGAGGGGCTGTGTGTCCGGATCAGGGGGAGGAGGGGCTGTGTATCCGGATAGGGGGAGGGAATGTGTGTCCGGATCGGGGGGAGGAGGGGCTGTGTGTCCGGATCAGGGGGGGAGGGGCTGTGTGTCCGGATAGGGGGAGGGAATGTGTGTCCAGATCGGGGGGAGGAGGGGCTGTGTGTCCGGATCAGGGGGAGAGGCTGTGTGTCCGGATAGGAGGAGGGAATGTGTGTCCGGATCGGGGGGAGGAGGGGCTGTGTGTCCGGATCAGGGGGAGGGGCTGTGTGTCCGGATAGGGGGAGGGAATGTGTGTCCGGATCGGGGGGAGGAGGGGCTGTGTGTCCAGATCAGGGGGAGGGGCTGTGTGTCCGGATCGGGGGAGGGAATGTGTGTCCGGATCAGGGGAGGGAATGTGTGTCCGGATCGGGGGGAGGAGGGGCTGTGTGTCTGGATCAGGGGGAGGGGCTGTGTGTCCGGATAGGGGTAGGGAATGTTTGTCCGGATCAGGGGGGAGGAGGGGCTGTGTGTCCGGATCAGGGGGAGGGGCTGTGTGCCAGGATCGGGGGAGGGAATGTGTGTCCGGATCAGGGGAAGGAGGGGCTGTGTGTCCGGATCAGGGGGGAGGGGCTGTGTGTCCGGATCAGGGGGAGGGGCTGTGTGTCCGGATCGGGGGAGGGGCTGTGTGTCCAGATCAGGGGGAGGGGCTGTGTGTCCGGATCAGGGGGAGGGGCTGTGTGTCCGGATAGGGGGAGGGAATGTGTGTCCGGATCGGGGGGGAGGGGCTGTGTGTCCGGATCAGGGGGAGGGGCTGTGTGTCCGGATAGGGGGAGGGAATGTGTGTCCGGATCGGGGGGAGGAGGGGCTGTGTGTCCAGATCGGGGGGAGGGGCTGTGTGTCCGGATTGGGGGAGGGAATGTGTGTCCGGATCGGGGGAGGGAATGTGTGTCCGGATCGGGGGGAGGAGGGGCTGTGTGTCCAGATCAGGGGGAGGGGCTGTGTGTGCGGATTGGGGAGGAGGGACTGTGTGTCCGGATCAGGGGGAGGAGGGGCGGTGTGTCCGGATTGGGGGAGAGGCAGTGTATCTGGATTGGGGGAGGGGCTGTGTGTCCGGATCGGGGGAGGGTCTGTGTGTCTGGATCGGGGGTAGTGTCCGGATCGGGGGTGGGGGCAGTGTGTCTGGATTGGGGGAGGGGCTGTGTGTCCGGATCGGGGGAGGGGCTGTGTGTCCGGATTAGGGGGAGGAGGGGCTGTGTGTCCAGATCGGGGGAGGGGCTGTGTGTCCGGATCGGGGGAGGGACTGTGTGTCCGGATCAGAGGGGCAGTGTGTCCGGATCGGGGAGGGGGCAGCGTGTCCGGATCGGGGGAGTGTCCGGAACGGGGAGGGGCAGCGGGTCCGGATTGGGGGAGTGTCCGGATCGGGGGAGGGGCAGAGTGTACGGATCGGGGGAGTGTCCAGATCGGGGACGGGCAGCGTGTCCGGATCAGGGAGAGTGTCCGGATCGGGGGGGGGAAGCGTGTCCGGATCGGGGAGGGGCAGCGTGTCTGGATCGGGGGAGTGTCCGGATCGGGGGAGGGGCAGCGTGTCCGGTTCGGGGGGAGGGGCAGCGTGTCCGGATCGGGGGGAGTGTCCGGATCAGGGAGGGGCAGCGTGTCCGGATCGGGGGGAGTGTCCGGATCGGGGAGGGGCAGCGTTTCCGGATCGTGGGGAGTGTCCGGATCGGGGAGGGGCAGCGTTTCCAGATTGGGGGGAGTGTCCGGATCGGGGAGGGGCAGCGTGTCCGGATCGGGGGGAGTGTCTGGATCGGAGGGAGTGTCCGGATCGGGGAGGGGCAGCGTGTCTGGATCGAGGGGAGTGTCCGGATTGGGGAGGGGCAGCGTGTCCGGATCGGGGGGGAGTGTCTGGATCGGGGAGGGGCAGCGTATCCGGATGGGGGGAGGGGGCAGCGTGTCTGGATCGGGGGGAGTGTCCGGATCGGGGAGGGGCAGCGTGTCCGGATTGGGGGGAGGTGTCCGGATCGGGGAGGGGCAGCGTGTCCGGATCGGGGGGAGTGTCCGGATCGGGGAGGGGCAGCGTGTCCGGATCGGGGGGGAGTGTCCGGATCGGGGAGGGGCAGCGTGTCCGGATCGGGGGGAGTGTCCGGATCGGGGAGGGGCAGCGTGTCCGGATCGGGGGGAGTGTCCGGATCGGGGAGGGGGTAGCGTGTCCGGATCGGGGGGAGTGTCCGGATCGGGGAGGGGCAGCGTGTCCGGATCGGGGGGAGTGTCCGGATCGGGGAGGGGGCAGCGTGTCCGGATCGGGGGGAGTGTCCGGATCGGGGAGGGGCAGTGTGTCCGGATCGGGGGGAGTGTCCGGATCGGGGAGGGGCAGCGTGTCCGGATCGGGAGGAGTGTCTGGATCGGGGAGGGGGGCAGCGTGTCCGGATTGGGGGGAGTGTCCGGATCGGGGAGGGGCAGCGTGTCCGGTTCGGGGGGGAGTGTCCGGATTGGGGAGGGGCAGCGTGTCCGGATCGGGGGAGTGTCCGGATCGGCGAGGGGCAGCGTGTCCGGATCGAGGGGAGTGTCCGGATCGGGGAGTGGCAGCGTGTCCGGATTGGGGAGGGGCAGCGTGTCCGGATCGGGGGGAGTGTCCGGATCGGGGAGGGGCAGCGTGTCCGGATCGGGGGAGTGTCCGGATTGGGGAGGGGCAGCGTGTCCGGATCGGGGGGAGTGTCCGGATCGGGGAGGGGCAGCGTGTCCGGATCGGGGGAGTGTCCGGATCGGGGAGGGGCAGCGTGTCCGGATCGGGGGGAGTGTCCGGATCGGGGAGGGGCAGCGTGTCTGGATCGGGGGGAGTGACCGGATCGGGGGGAGTGACTGGATCGGGGGGGGAGTATCCGGATCGGGGGAGTGTCCGGATCGGGGAGGGGCACGCACACAAGATGATGACTAACGTCTGGCTCCGGTTGCAGATCACACAGTTAAAGATCGAAAACAATCCATTCGCCAAAGGATTCAGAGACACGGGGATGAACAACAAGAGGTGAGAGAGAGAGAGAGAGAGACAGGGAGCAAGACAGAGGGGCGGGAGAGACTGACCAAGGGTCTCCCCGGGGTACAGGTCTCCCCACGGGCACCGACTCTCCCCGGGGTACAGGTCTCCCCACGGGCACCAACTCTCCCCGGGGTACAGGTTCCCCATGGGCACCGACTCTCCCTGGGGTACAGGTTCCCCATGGGCACCGACTCTCCCCGGGGTACAGGTTCCCCACGGGCACCGACTCTCCCCGGGGTACAGGTTCCCCACGGGCACCGACTCTCCCCGGGGTACAGGTTCCCCACGGGCACCGACTCTCCCCGGGGTACAGGTCTCCCCATGGGTACCGACTCTCCCCGGGGTCCGGGCACCGACTCTCCCTGGGGTCCGGGCACCGACTCTCCCCGGGGTCCGGGCACCGACTCTCCCCGGGGTCCGGGCACCGACTCGCCCCGGGGTCTGGGCATCGATGCTGCCTGGGGGTCCGGGCACCGACTCTCCCCGGGGTCCAGGCACCGACTCTCCCGGGGTCCAGGCACCGACTCTCCCCGGGGTCCGGGCACCGACTCTCCCCGGGGTCCGGGCACCGACTCTCCCTGGGGTCCGGGCACCGACTCTCCCCGGGGTCTGGGCACCGACTCTCCCGGGGTCCGGGCACCGACTCTCCCCGGGGTCCGGGCACCGACTCTCCCCGGGGTCCGGGCACCGACTCTCCCCGGGGTCCGGGCACCGACTCTCCCCGGGGTCCGGGCACCGACTCTCCCCGGGGTCCGGGCACCGACTCTCCCCCGGGGTCCGGGCACCGACTCTCCCCCGGGGTCCGGGCACCGACTCTCCCCCGGGGGTCCGGGCACCGACTCTCCCCCGGGGTCCGGGCACCGACTCTCCCCGGGGTCCGGGCACCGACTCTCCCCGGGGTCCGGGCACCGCCTCTCCCCGGGGTCCGGGCACCGCCTCTCCCCGGGGTCCGGGCACCGACTCTCCCCGGGGTCCGGGCACCGACTCTCCCCCGGGGGTCCGGGCACCGACTCTCCCGGGGTCCGGGCACCGACTCTCCCTGGGTGTACGGGCACCGACTCTCCCCGGGGTCCGGGCACCGACTCTCCCCCGGGGTCCGGGCACCGACTCTCCCTGGGTGTACGGGCACCGAGTCTCCCCCGGGGGTCCGGGCACCGACTCTCCCCCGGGGGTCCGGGCACCGACTCTCCCCGGGGTCCGGGCACCGACTCTCCCCGGGGTAGGGGTACAGACTCTCCCCGGGGTACAGACTCTCCCTGGGGTCCGGGCACCGACTCTCCCCGGGGTCCGGGCACCATCTCTCCCCGGGGTCCGGGCACCCACTCTCCCCGGGGTCCGGGCACCCACTCTCCCCGGGGGTCCGGGCACCGACTCTCCCCGGGGTCCGGGCACCGACTCTCCCCGGGGGTCCGGGCACCGACTCTCCCTGGGGTCCGGGCACCCACTCTCCCCGGGGTCCGGGCACCCACTCTCCCCGGGGTCCGGGCACCGACTCTCCCCCGGGGTCTGGGTCTCCCCCATGGGCACCGACTCTCCCCGGGGTCCGGGTCTCCCCCATGGGCACCGCCTCTCCCCGGGGGGTGTCTCCCAGTGGTTGAATTGATTTGTTGTTACAGGGAGAGGGAGCTGAGGAGTCTCCGAAGCTGCAACCACTCCAGACAGAAAACAGAGTCCGATCAGGGTGAGTCCCATTACAGTGTGACGATTAGTGGGGGGTGTGGGGAGTATGGGGGGTATGGGGGGTGTGGATGGGGTGTATGGGGGGTGTATGGGGTGAGTGGGGTGTATGGGGGGTGTATGGGGTGAGTGGGGTGTATGGGGTGAGTGGGGTGAGTGGGGTGAGTGGGGTGTATGGGGTGAGTGGGGTGTATGGGGGGTGTATGGGGTGAGTGGGGTGTATGGGGGGTGTATGGGGTGAGTGGGGTGTATGGGGTGAGTGGGGTGAGTGGGGTGTATGGGGGGTGTATGGAGTGAGTGGGGTGTATGGGGTGAGTGGGGTGAGTGGGGTGTATGGGGTGAGTGGGATATATGGAGTGAGTGAGGTGTATGGGGGGTGTATGGGGTGAGTGGGGTGTATGGGGGGTGTATGGGGGGGTGTGGATGGGGTGTATGGGGGGTGTATGGTGGTGTAAGGGGTGTATGGGGGGTATATGGGGTGAGTGGGGTGTATGAGGGTGTGTGGGGTGTATGGGGGTGTATGGGGTGAGTGGGTATATGGGGGGTGTATGGGGTGAGTTTGGTGTATGGGGTGAGTGGGGTATATGGGGTGAGTGGGGTATATGGGGTGAGTGGGGTGTATGGGGTGAGTGGGGTATATGGGGTGAGTGGGGTGTATGGGGTGAGTGGGGTGTATGGGGTGAGTGGGGTGTATGGGGGGTGTATGGAGTGAGTGGGGTGAGTGGGGTGTATGGGGTGAGTGGGGTGAGTGGGGTGTATGGGGGGTGTATGGGGGGTGTATGGAGTGAGTGGGGTGTATGGGGGGTGTATGGAGTGAGTGGGGTGAGTGGGGTGTATGGGGTGAGTGGGGTGAGTGGGGTGAATGGGGGGTGTATGGGGGGTGTATGGGGTGAGTGGGGTGTATGGGGTAAGTGGGGTGTATGGGGTGAGTGGGGTGTATGGGGGGTGTATGGAGTGAGTGGGGTGAGTGGGGTGTATGGGGTGAGTGGGGTGAGTGGGGTGTATGGGGTGAGTGGGGTGTATGGGGGGTGTATGGGGGGGTGTATGGAGTGAGTGGGGTGTATGGGGTGAGTTGGGTGTATGGGGTGAGTGGGGTGAGTGGGGGTGTATGGGGGTGTATGGGGTGAGTGGGGTGTATGGGGTGAGTTGGGTGTATGGAGTGAGTGGGGTGTATGGGGTGAGTGGGGTGAGTGGGGTGTATGGGGTGAGTGGGGTGTAGGGGGTGAGTGGGATATATGGAGTGAGTGAGGTGTATGGGGGGTGTATGGGGTGGATGGGGTGTGTATGGTGGTGTAAGGGGTGTATGGGGGGTATATGGGGTGAGTGGGGTGGATGAGGGTGAGTGGGGTGTATGGGGGTGTATGGGGTGAGTGGGTATATGGGGGGTGTATGGGGTGAGTTTGGTGTATGGTGGTTTATGGAGTGTATGGGGGTGTATGGGGGTGTGGATGGGGTGTATGGGGGGTGTAAGGTGGGGGTAAGGGGTGTATGCGGGGTATATGGGGTGAGTGGGGTGTATGGGGGGTGTATGGGGGTGAGTGGGGTGTATGGGGGGTGTATGGGGTGAGTGGGGTGTATGGGGGTGAGTGGGTGTATGGGGTGAGTGGGGTGTATGGGGTGAGTGGGGTGTATGGGGGGTGTATGGGGGGTGTATGGGGTGAGTGGGGTGTATGGGGGGTGTATGGGGGGTGTATGGAGTGAGTGGGGTGTATGGGGTGAGTTGGGTGTATGGAGTGAGTGAGGTGTATGGGGGGTGTATGGGGTGTATGGGGGGTGTGGATGGGCTGTATGGGGGGGGTGTATGGTGGTGTAAGGGGTGTATGGGGGGTATATGGGGTGAGTGGGGTGTATGGGGTGAGTGGGGTGTACGGGGTGAGTGGGATGTATGGAGTGAGTGAGGTGTATGGGGGGTGTATGGGGTGTATGGGGGGTGTGGATGGGCTGTATGGGGGGGGTGTATGGTGGTGTAAGGGGTGTATGGGGGGTATATGGGGTGAGTGGGGTGTATGGGGTGAGTGGGGTGTACGGGGTGAGTGGGATGTATGGAGTGAGTGAGGTGTATGGGGGGTGTATGGGGTGTATGGGGGGTGTGGATGGGCTGTATGGGGGGTGTATGGTGGTGTAAGGGGGGTGTATGGTGGTGTAAGGGGTGTATGGGGGGTATGTGGGGTGAGTGGGGTGGATGAGGGTGAGTGGGGTGTATGGGGGTGTATGGGGTGAGTGGGTATATGGGGGGTGTATGGGGTGAGTTTGGTGTATGGTGGTTTATGGGGTGTATGCGGTGAGTGGGTGTATGGGGGGTGTACGGGGGTATATGGGGTGAGTGGGGTGTATGGGGGTGTATGGAGTGTATGGGGGTGTATGGGGGTGTGGATGGGGTGTATGGGGGGTGTAAGGTGGGGTAAGGGGTGTATGCGGGGTATATGGGGTGAGTGGGGTGTATGGGGGGTGTATGGGGTGAGTGGGGTGTATGGGGGTGAGTGGGGTGTATGGGGGGTGTATGGGGTGAGTGGGGTGTATGGGGGTGAGTGGGTGTATGGGGTGAGTGGGGTGTATGGGGTGAGTGGGTGTATGGGGGGTGTACGGGGGTATATGGGGTGAGTGGAGTGTATGGGGGTGAGTGGGGTGTATGGGGGTGTATGGGCTGTATGGGGGGTGTATGGGGTGAATGGGCTGTATGGGGGTGCATGGGGTGAGTGGGTATATGGGGGGTGTATGGGGTGAGTTTGGTGTATGGGGGTGAGTGGGGTGTATGGGGTGTATGGTGTGTGTGGATGGGGTGTATGGGGGGTATATGGTGGTGTAAGGGGTGTATGGGGGGTATATGGGGTGAGTGGGGTGTATGGGGTGAGTGGGTATATGGGGGGTGTATGGGGTGTATGGGGTGTGTGGATGGGGTGTATGGGGGGGTATATGGTGGTGTAAGGGGTGTATGGGGGGTATATGGGGTGAGTGGGGTGTATGGGGTGAGTGGGTATATGGGGGGTGTATGGGGTGAGTTTGGTGTATGGTGGTTTATGGGGTGTATGGGGTGAGTGGGTGTATGGGGGGTGTACGGGGGTATATGGGGTGAGTGGGTGTATGGGGGGTGTACGGGGGTATATGGGGTGAGTGGGGTGTATGGGGGTGCATGGGGTGAGTGGGGTGTATGGGGGGTGTATGGGGTGAGTGGGGTGTATGGTGTGTATGGGATGAGTGGGGTGAGTGGGGTGTATGGGGGGTGTGGGGTGTATGGGGTGAGTGGGGTGAGTGGGGTGTTTGGGGTGAGTGGGGTGTATGGGGTGAGTGGGGTGTATGGGGTGAGTGGGGTGTATGGGGGGTGTATGGGGTGAGTGGGGTGTATGGGGTGAGTGGGTGTATGGGGGGTGTATGGGGTGAGTGGGGTGTATAGGGGGTGTATGGGGTGAGTGGGGTCTATGGGGTGTATGGGGGTTTATGGGGTGAGTGGGGTGTATGGGGGGTGTATGAGGTGAGTGGGGTGAGTGGGGTGTATGGGGGGAGTGTGGGGTGAGTGGGGTGTATGAGGTGAGTGGGGTTCATGGGGTGTATGGGGTGAGTGGGGTGTATGGGGGGTGTATGGGGTGTATGGGGGGGGTGTATTGGGTGAGTGGGGTGTATGGTGTGTATGGGGTGAGTGGGGTGTATGGGGGGTGTATGGGGTGTATGGGGGGTGTATGGGGTGAGTGGTGTGTATGGTGTGTATGGGGGTGAGTGGGGTGAGTGGGGTGTATGGGGGGTGTATGGGGTGTGTGGGGTGTATGGGGGTGTATGGGGTGAGTGGGGTGTATGGGCTGAGTGGGGTGTATGGGGGGTGTATGGGGTGAGTGGGGTGTATGGGGGGTGTATGGGGTGAGTGGGGTGTATGGGAGGTGTATGGGGTGAGTGGGGTGTATGGGCTGAGTGGGGTGTATGGGGGGTGTATGGGGTGAGTGAGGTGTATGGGGGTGTATGGGGTGTATGGGGGGTGTATGGGGGTATATGGGGTGAGTGGGGTGTATGGGGGTGAGTGGGGTGTATGGGGGTGTATGAGGTGAATGGGGTGTATGGGGGTGCATGGGGTGAGTGGGGTGTATGGGGGTGAGTGGATATATGGGGGGGTGTATGGGGTGAGTTTGGTGTATGGTGGTGTATGGGGTGTATGGGGGTGAGTGGGGTGTATGGGGGGTGTTTGGGGTGAATGGGGTGTATGGGGGTGCATGGGGTGAGTGGGTATATGGGGGGTGTATGGGGTGAGTTTGGTGTATGGTGGTGTATGGGGTGTATGGGGTGAGTGGGTTGTATTGGGGCTGTATGGAGTGAGTGGGGGTAAGGGAGATGTATGGGGTGAGTGGGGTTAATGGTGGGTGTATGGGGGTGTGTGGGGTGTATGTGGGGTGTATGGAGTGTGTGGGGTGTATGGGGGTGAATGGGGTGTATGGGGGGTGTATGGGGTGAGTGGGGTGTATGGGGGGTGTATGGGGTGAGTGGGGTGTATGGGGGGTATATGGGGTGAGAGGGGTGTATGGGGGTGAGTGGGGTGTATGGTGTGTATGGGGTGAGTGGGGTGTATGGGGTGAGTGGGGTGTATGGGGGGTGTATGGGGTGAGTGTGGTGTATGGGGGCTGTATGGGGTGAGAGGGGTGAGTGGGGTGTCTGGGGGGTGTATGGGGTGAGTGGGGTGTATGGGGTGTTTGGGGTGTATGGGGTGTATGGGGGGTGTATGGGGTGTTTGGGGTGTATGGGGTGTATGGGGTGTATGGGGGGGTGTATGGGGTGAGTGGGGTGTATGGGGTGAGTGGGGTGTATGGGGTGAGTGGGGGGTGTATGGGGTGAGTGGGGTGAGTGGGGTGTATGGGGTGAGTGGGGCGTATGAGGTGAGTGGGGTGTATGGGGTGAGACGGGTGTATGGGGGTGTAAGGGGTGAGTGGGGTGTATGGGGTGAGTGGGGTGTATGGGGGTGTATGGGGTGAGTGGGGTGTATGGGGGGTGAGTGGGGTGTATGGGGGGTGAGTGGAGTGTTTGGGGGGTGTATGGGGGGTGTATGGGGTGAGACGGGTGTATGGGGTGAGTGGGGTGTATGGGGTGACTGGGATGTATGGGGTGAGTGGGGTGTATGGGGTGTATGGGGGTGTATGGGGTGTATGGGGGTGTATGGAGTGAGTGGGGTGTATGGGGGTGCATGGGGTGTATGGGGGGTGTATGGGGTGAGTGGGGAGAATGGGGGGTGTATGGGGTAAGTGGGGTGTATGGGGGTGAATGGGGTGAGTGGGGTGAGTGAGGTGTAAGGGGTGTGTATGCGGTGAGTGGGGTGTATGGAATGTGTATACACACCCCGACAGCCCTCCCTATCTCTGTAAATTCCTCCGGCCCCTACACCACCCCAACTCTGTAACCTCCTGCAGTCCCAACACCCCTCCCTATCTCTGTAACCTCCTCCAGTCCCTACACCCCTCCCTATCTCTGTAACCTCCTCCAGCACCTACATCCCTCCCTATCTCTGTAATCCCCTCCAGCCCATACACCCCTCCCTATCTCTGTAAACTCCTCCAGCCCCTACACCCCTCCCTATCTATGTAACCTCCTCCAGACCCTACACCCCTCCCTATCTCTGTAACCTCCTCCATCCACTCCACCACTCCCTATCTCAGTAACCTCCTCCAGACCCTACAAAACTCCCTAACTCTGTAAACACCTCCTTCCCCTACAGCCCTCCCTATCTAACCTCCACCAGCCCCTACACCCCTCCCTATCTCTGTAACCTCCAACAGCCCCTACACCCCTCCCTATCTCTGTAACCTCCTCCAGCCCCTACACCCCTCCCTATCTCTGTAACCTCCTCCAGCCCCTACTCCGATCCCTATCTCTGTAAATCCATCCAGCCCCTACACCTCTCACTATCTCTGTAACCTCCTCGAGCCCCTCCCTATCACTGTATCCCCCTCCAGCCCCTACACCCCTCCCTATCTCTATAACCTCCTCCAGCCTCTACAACACTCCCTATCTCTGTAACATACTCCAGCCCCTACACACCTCCCTATCTCTGTAACCTCCTCCGCCCCTACACCCCTCCCTATCTCTGTAACATCCTCCAGCCCCTACACCCCTCCCTATCTCTGTAACATCCTCCAGCCCCTACAGCCCTCCCTATCTCTGTAACCTACACAAGCCCCTACACCCCTCCCTATCTCTGTAACCTCCTCCAGCCCCTACACCCTTCCCTATCTCCGTAACCCCGTCCAGCGAATACACCCCACCCTAACTCTGTAACCTCCTCCAGAGCCTACACTCCTCCCTATCTCTGTAACCTCCTCCAGCCCCTACACCCCTCCCTATCTGTGTAACCTCCTCCAGCCCCAACACCCCTCCCTATCTCTGTAACCTCCTCCAGCCCCAACACCACTCCCTATCTCTGTAACCTACACAAGCCCCTACACACCACGCTATCTCTGTAACCTCCTCCAGTCTCCTACACACCTCCCCATCTCTGTAACCTCCTCCAGCCCCTACACCCCTCCCTATCTCTGTAACCTCCTCCAGTCTCCTACACCCCTTCCAATCTCTGTAACATCTTCCAGCCGCTACAAACCTCCCTATCTCTGTAACCTCCTCCAGCCCCTACACCCCTCCCTATCTCTGTTACCTCCTCCAGCACCTACACCCCTCCCTACCTCTGTAACCTCCTCCAGCCCCTACACCCCTCCCTGTCTCTGGAAACTCCTCCAGCCCCCATACCCCTCCCTATCTCTGTAACCTCCTGCAGCCCCTACACCCCTCCCTAACCCTGTAACCTCCTCCAGCCCCTACACCCCTCCCAATCTCTGTAACCTCCTCCAACCCCTACAACCCTCCCTATCTCTGTAGCTCCTCCAGCCCCTACACCCCTCCCTATCTCTGTAACCTCCTCCTTCCCCTACACCCCACCCTATCTCTGAAACGTCCTCCAGCCCCTACACACCTCCCTATCTCTGTAACCTCCTCCAGCCCCTACACCCCTCCCTATCTCTGTAACCTCCTCCAGCCCCGACAATCCCTCCCGATCTCTGAAACCTCCTCCAGCCCCTACACCCCTCCCTATCTCTGTATCCTCCTCCATCCCCTACACCCCTCCCTATCTCTGTAACCCCCTCCTGCCCTTACACCCCTCCCTATCTCTGTAACCCCCTCCTGCCCCTACACCCCTCCCTATCTCTGTAACCCCCTCATGCCCCTACACCCCTCCCTATCTCTGTAAACCCCTCCTGCCCCTACAGCCCTCCCAATCTCTGTAACCTCCTCCAGCCCAAAAACACCTCCCTATCTCTGTAACCTCCTCCAGCCCCTACACCCCTCCCTATCTCTGTAACCTCCTCCAGCCCCTACACCCCTCCCTATCTCTGTAACCTCCTCCAGCCCCTACAACCCTCCCTATCTCTGTAACCACCTCCAGCCCCTACACCCCTCCCTATCTCTGTAACCTCCTCCAGCCCCTACACCCCTCCCTATCTCTGTACCCTCCTCCAGCCCCGACAACCCTCCCTATCTCTGTAACCTCCTCCAGCCCCTACACCCCTCCCTATCTCTGTAAAATCCTCCAGCCACTACACACCTCCCTATCTCTGTAACCTCCTCCAGCCCCTACACCCTCCCTATCTCTGTAACCTCCTCCAGCCCCTACACCCCTCCCTATCTCTGTAACCTCCTCCAGCCCCTACACCCCTCCCTATCTCTGTACCCTCCTCCAGCCCCTACAACCCTCCCTATCTCTGTAACCTCCTCCAGCCCCTACACCCCTCCATAACTCTGTAACCTCCTCCAGCCCCTACAACCCTACCTATCTCTGTAACCTCCTCCAGCCTCTACACCCTTCCCTCTCTCTGTAACCTCCTCCAGCCCCTACATACCTATCTCTGTAACCTCCTCCAGCCCCTACACCCCTCCCTATCTCTGTAACCTCCTCCAGCCCCTACACCCCTCCCTATCACTGTAACCTCCTCCAGCCCCTACACCCTCCCTATCTCTGTAACCTCCTCCAGACCCTACACCCCTCCCTATCTCCATAACTTCCTCCAGCCCCGACACCCCTCCCTATCTCTGTAACCTCCTCCAGCCCCTACACCCCTCCCTATCTCTGTAACCTCCTCCAGCCCCTACAACCCTCCCTATCTCTGTAACGACCTCCAGTAACTACACCCCTTCCTAACTCTGTAACCCCCTCCAGCACTACACTCCTCCCTATCTCGGTAAACTTGTCCAGCCCCTACAACCCTCCCTATCTCTGTAACCTCCTCCAGCCCCGACACCCCTCCGTATCTCTGTAACCTCCTCCAGCCCCTACAACCCTCCCTATCTCTGTAACCTCCTCCAGCCCCTACACCCCACCTCCCTATCTCTGTAACCTCCTCCAGACCCTACACCCCTCCCTATCTCTGTAACCTCCTCCTGCCCCTCCAACCATCCCTATCCCTGTAACCTCCACCAGCCCCTACACCCTCCCTATCTCTGTAACCTCCTCCAACCCCGAGACCCCTACCTATCACTGTAACCTCCTCCAGCCCCTACACTCCTCCCGATCTCTGTAACCTCCTCCATCCCTATACCCCTCCCTATCTCTGTAACCTCCTCCAGCCGCTACAACCCTCCTTATATCTGTAACCTCCTCCAGCCGCTACACCCCTCCCTATCTCTGTAACCTCCTCCAGCCCCTACACCCCTCCCTATCTCTGTAACCTGCAGCCCCTACAGCCCTCCCTATCTCTGTAACCTCCAACGCCTACACCCCACCCTATCTCTGTAACCCCCTCCAGTCCCTATTCGCCTCCCTATCTCTGTAAACCCCTCCAGCCCCTAAACCCCTCCCTATCACTGTTCCTCCTGCAGCCCCTACACCCCTCCCTATCTCTGTAACCTCCTCCAGCCCCTACACCCCTCCCTATCTCTGTAACCTCCTCCAGTCCCTACACCCCTCCCTATCTCTGTAACCTCTTTCAGCCCCTACACCCCTCCCTATCTCTGTTACCTCCTCTAACCCCTAAACCCCTCCCTATCTCTGTAACCTCCTCCAGCCCCTACACCCCTCCCTATCTCTGTAACATCCTTCCGCCCCTACACCCCTCCCTATCTCTGTAACCTCCTCCAGCCCCTACAACCCTCCCTATCTCTGTAACCTCCTCCAGCCCTGCAACCCTCCCTATCTCTGTAACCTCCTCCAGTCCCTACACCCCTCCCTATCTCTGTAACCTCCTCCAGCCCCTACACCCCTCCCTATCTCTGTAACCTCCTCCAGCCCTGCAACGCTCCCTATCTCTGTAACCTCCTCCAGGCGCTACAAACCTCCCTATCTCTGTAACCTACACAAGCCCCTACACCCCTCCCTATCTCTGTAACCTCCTCCAGTCTCCTACACCCCTCCCTGTCTCTGTAAACTCCTCCAGCCCCTACACCCCTCCCTATCTCTGTAACATCCTTCTGCCCCTACACCCCTCCCTATCTCTGTAACCTCCTCCAGTCCCTACACCCCTCCCTATCTCTGTAACCTCCTCCAGACCCCAAAACCCCTCCCTATCTCTGTAACCTCCTCCAGCCCCTACACCCCTCCCTATCTCTGTAACCTCCTCCAGCCCCTACAACACTCCCTATCTCTGTAACCTCCTCCAGCCCCTACACCCCTACCTATCTCTGTAACCTCCTCCAGCCCCTACACCCCTCCCTATCTCTGTAACCTCCTCCAGCCCCTACACCCCTCCCTATCTCTGTAACCTCCTCCAGCCCCTACACCCCTCCCTATCTCTGTAACATCCTCCAGCCCCTACACCCCTCCCTATCTCTGTAACATCCTCCAGCCCCTACACCCCTCCCTATCTCTTTAACCTCCTCCAGCCCCTACACCCCTCCCTATCTCTGTAACCTACACAAGCCCCTACACCCTTCCCTATCTCTGTAACCTCCTCCAGCCCCTACACCCCTCCCTAACTCTGTAACCTCCTCCTTCCCCTACACCCCACCCTATCTCTGAAACGTCCTCCAGCCCCTACACCCCTCCCTATCTCTGTAACCTCCTCCAGCCCCTACAGCCCTCCCTATCTCTGTAACCTCCTCCATCCCCTACACCCCTCCCTATCTCTGTAACCCCCTCCTGCCCCTACACCCCTCCCTATCTCTGTAACCTCCTCCAACCCCTACAACCCTCCCTATCTCTGTAACCCCCTCATTCCCCTACACCCCTCCCTATCTCCGTAACCCCCTCCTGCCCCTACAGCCCTCCCAATCTCTGTAACCTCCTCCAGCCCCTACACCCCTCCCTATCTCTGTAACCTCCTCCAGCCCCTACATCCCTCCCTATCTCTGTAACCTCCTCCAGCCACTACACCCCTCCTTATCTCTGTAACCTCCTCCAGCCCCTACACCCCTCCCTATCTCTGTAACCTCCTCCAGCCCCTACAGCCCTCCCAATCTCTGTAACCTCCTCCAGCCCCGACAACCCTCCCTATCTCTGTAACCTCCTCCAGCCCCTACACCCCTCCCTATCTCTGTAAAATCCTCCAGCCACTACACCCCTCCTTATCTCTGTAACCTCCTCCAGCCCCTACAACCCTCCCTATCTCTGTAACCTCCTCCAGCCCCTACACCCCTCCCTATCTCTGTAACCTCCTACAGCCCCTACACACCTCCCTATCTCTGTACCCTCCTCCAGCCCCTACAACCCTCCCTATCTCTGTAACCTCCTCCAGCCCCTACACCTCTCCATAACTCTGTAATCTCCTCCAGCCCATACAACCTTCCCTATCTCTGTAACCTCCTCCAGCCCCTACAACCCTACCTATCTCTGTAACCTCCTCCAGCACCGACACCCCTCCCTATCTCTGTAACCCCCTCCAGCACCGACACCCCTCCCTATCTCTGTAACCTCCTCCAGCCTCTACACCCTTCCCTCTCTCTGTAACCTCCTCCAGTCCCTAGACCCCTCCCTATCTCTGTAACCTCCTCCAGCCCCTACACCCCTGCCTATCTCTGTAACCTCCTCAAGCGCCTACACCCCTCCCTATCTCCGTAATCTCCTCCAGCCCCGACACACCTCCCCATCTCTATAACCTCCTCCAGCCCCTACACCCCTCCCTATCACTGTAACCTCCTCCAGCCCCGACACCCCTCCCTATCTCTGTAACGACCTCCAGTAACTACACCCCTCCCTATCTCTGTAACCTCCTCCAGCCCCTACAACCCTCCCTATCTCTGTAACCTCCTCCAGCCCCTACAACCCTCCCTATCTCTGTAACCTCCTCCAGCACCTACACCCCTCCCTATCTCTGTAACCTCCTCCAGCCCCTACACCCCTCCCTATCTCTGTAACATCCTCCAGCCCCTACACCCCTCCCTATCTCTGTAACCTCCTCCAGCCCCTACACCCCTCCCTATCTCTGTAACCTCCTCCAGCCACTACACCCCTCCCTATCTCTGTAACCTCCTCCAGCCCCTACACCCCTCCCTATCTCTGTAACCACCTCCAGCCCATACACCCCTCCTTAACTCTGTAACCTCCTCCAGCCCCTACACCCCTCCCTATCTCTGTAACCTCCTCCAGCCCCTACACCCCTCGCTATCTCTGTAACCTCCTCCAGCCCCTACACCCTCCCTATCTCTGTAACCTCCTCCAGCCCCTACACCCCTCCCTATCACTGTAACCTCCTCCAGCCCCTACACCCTCCCTATCTCTGTAACCTCCTCCAGCACCTACACCCCTCCCTTTCTCTGTAACCCCCTACATACCTTACATCCCTCCCTCGCTTTGTAACCCCCTCCAGCGACTAAACCCCTCCCTATCTCTGTAACCTCCTCCAGACCCTACATCCCTCATTATCCCTGTAACCTCCTCCAGCATCTACAACCCTCCCTATTCTGTAACCTCCTCCAGCATCTACAACCCTCCCTATCTCTGTAACCTCCTCCAGCCCCTACAACCCTCCCTATCTCTGTAACCTCCTCCAGCTCCTACACTCCTCCCTATCTCTGTAATCTCCTCCAGCCCCTACACCCCTCCCTATCTCTGTAACCTCCTCCAACCCCTAACCCCTCCCTATCTCTGTAACCTCCTCGAATCCCTACAACCCTCCCTATCTCTGTAACCTCCTCCAGCCCCTATACCCCTCCCTATCTCTGTAACCTACACAAGCCCCTACACCCTTCCCTATCTCTGTAATCTCCTCCAGCCCCTACAACCCTCCCTATCTCTGTAACCACCTCCAGACCCTACACCCCTCCCTATCTCTGTAAGCTCCTCCAGCCCCTAACCCCTCCCTATCTCTGTAACCTCCTCGAATCCCTACAACCCTCCCTATCTCTGTAACCTCCTCCAGCACCTACACCCCTCCCTATCTCTGTAACCTCCTCCAGCCCCTACTGCCCTCCCTATCTCTGTAACCGCCTCCAGCGCCTACACCCCTCCCTATCTCTGTAACCTCCTCCAGCCCCTACACCCCTCCCTATCTCTGTAACCGTCTCCAGCCCCTACACCCCTCTCTATCTCTGTAACCTCCTCCAGCCCCTACACCACTCCCTATCTCTGTAACCTCCTCCAGCCCCTACACCCGTCCCTATCTCTGTAACCTCCTCCAGCCCCTACACCCCTCCCTATCTCTGTAACCTCCTCCAGCCCCTACACCCCTCCCTATCTCTGTAACCTCCTCCAGCCCCTACACCCCTCCCTATCTCTGTAACCTCCTCCAGCCCCTACACCCCTCCCTATCTCTGTAACCTCCTCCAGCCCCTACACCGCTCCCTATCTCTGTAACCTCCTCCAGCCGCTACACCCCTCCCTATCTCTGTAACCTCCTCCAGCCCCTACACCCCTCCCTATCTCTGTAACCACCTCCAGCCCATACACCCCTCCTTAACTCTGTAACCTCCTGCAGCCCCTACACCCCTCCCTATCTCTGTAACCTCCTCCAGCCCCTACACCCCTCCCTATCTCTGTAACCTCCTCCAGCCCCTACACCCTCCCTATCTCTGTAACCTCCTCCAGCCCCTACACCCCTCCCTATCACTGTAACCTCCTCCAGCCCCTACACCCTCCCTATCTCTGTAACCTCCTCCAGCACCTACACCCCTCCCTCTCTCTGTAACCCCCTACATACCTTACATCCCTCCCTCGCTTTGTAACCCCGTCCAGCGACTAAACCCCTCCCTATCTCTGTAACCTCCTCCAGACCCTACATCCCTCATTATCCCTGTAACCTCCTCCAGCATCTACAACCCTCCCTATTCTGTAACCTCCTCCAGCCCCTACAACCCTCCCTATCTCTGTAACCTCCTCCAGCTCCTACACTCCTCCCTATCTCTGTAATCTCCTCCAGCCCCTACACCCCTCCCTATCTCTGTAACCTCCTCCAGCCCCTACACCCCTCCCTATCTCTGTAACATCCTCCAGCCCCTACACCCCTCCCTATCTCTTTAACCTCCTCCAGCCCCTACACCCCTCCCTATCTCTGTAACCTCCTCCAGCCCCTACACCGCTCCCTATCTCTGTAACCTCCTCCAGCCGCTACACCCCTCCCTATCTCTGTAACCACCTCCAGCCCATACACCCCTCCTTAACTCTGTAACCTCCTCCAGCCCCTACACCCCTCCCTATCTCTGTAACCTCCTCCAGCCCCTACACCCCTCGCTATCTCTGTAACCTCCTCCAGCCCCTACACCCTCCCTATCTCTGTAACCTCCTCCAGCCCCTACACCCCTCCCTATCACTGTAACCTCCTCCAGCCCCTACACCCTCCCTATCTCTGTAACCTCCTCCAGCACCTACACCCCTCCCTTTCTCTGTAACCCCCTACATACCTTACATCCCTCCCTCGCTTTGTAACCCCCTCCAGCGACTAAACCCCTCCCTATCTCTGTAACCTCCTCCAGACCCTACATCCCTCATTATCCCTGTAACCTCCTCCAGCATCTACAACCCTCCCTATTCTGTAACCTCCTCCAGCATCTACAACCCTCCCTATCTCTGTAACCTCCTCCAGCCCCTACAACCCTCCCTATCTCTGTAACCTCCTCCAGCTCCTACACTCCTCCCTATCTCTGTAATCTCCTCCAGCCCCTACACCCCTCCCTATCTCTGTAACCTCCTCCAACCCCTAACCCCTCCCTATCTCTGTAACCTCCTCGAATCCCTACAACCCTCCCTATCTCTGTAACCTCCTCCAGCCCCTATACCCCTCCCTATCTCTGTAACCTACACAAGCCCCTACACCCTTCCCTATCTCTGTAATCTCCTCCAGCCCCTACAACCCTCCCTATCTCTGTAACCACCTCCAGACCCTACACCCCTCCCTATCTCTGTAAGCTCCTCCAGCCCCTAACCCCTCCCTATCTCTGTAACCTCCTCGAATCCCTACAACCCTCCCTATCTCTGTAACCTCCTCCAGCCCCTACACCCCTCCCTATCTCTGTAACCTCCTCCAGCCCCTACTGCCCTCCCTATCTCTGTAACCGCCTCCAGCGCCTACACCCCTCCCTATCTCTGTAACCTCCTCCAGCCCCTACACCCCTCCCTATCTCTGTAACCGCCTCCAGCCCCTACACCCCTCTCTATCTCTGTAACCTCCTCCAGCCCCTACACCACTCCCTATCTCTGTAACCTCCTCCAGCCCCTACACCCGTCCCTATCTCTGTAACCTCCTCCAGCCCCTACACCCCTCCCTATCTCTGTAACCTCCTCCAGCCCCTACACCCCTCCCTATCTCTGTAACCTCCTCCAGCCCCTACACCCCTCCCTATCTCTGTAACCTCCTCCAGCCCCTACACCCCTCCCTATCTCTGTAACCTCCTCCAGCCCCTACACCGCTCCCTATCTCTGTAACCTCCTCCAGCCGCTACACCCCTCCCTATCTCTGTAACCTCCTCCAGCCCCTACACCCCTCCCTATCTCTGTAACCACCTCTAGCCCATACACCCCTCCTTAACTCTGTAACCTCCTGCAGCCCCTACACCCCTCCCTATCTCTGTAACCTCCTCCAGCCCCTACACCCCTCCCTATCTCTGTAACCTCCTCCAGCCCCTACACCCTCCCTATCTCTGTAACCTCCTCCAGCCCCTACACCCCTCCCTATCACTGTAACCTCCTCCAGCCCCTACACCCTCCCTATCTCTGTAACCTCCTCCAGCACCTACACCCCTCCCTCTCTCTGTAACCCCCTACATACCTTACATCCCTCCCTCGCTTTGTAACCCCGTCCAGCGACTAAACCCCTCCCTATCTCTGTAACCTCCTCCAGACCCTACATCCCTCATTATCCCTGTAACCTCCTCCAGCATCTACAACCCTCCCTATTCTGTAACCTCCTCCAGCCCCTACAACCCTCCCTATCTCTGTAACCTCCTCCAGCTCCTACACTCCTCCCTATCTCTGTAATCTCCTCCAGCCCCTACACCCCTCCCTATCTCTGTAACCTCCTCCAGCCCCTACACCCCTCCCTATCTCTGTAACCTCCTCCAGCCCCTACACCCCTCCCTATCTCGGTAACCTCCTCCAGCCCCTACACCCCTCCCAATCTCTGTAACCTCCTCCAACCCTCCCTATCTCTGTAGCTCCTCCAGCCCCTACACCCCTCCCTATCTCTGTAACCTCCTCCTTCCCCTACACCCCACCCTATCTCTGAAACGTCCTCCAGCCCCTACACCCCTCCCTATCTCTGTAACCTCCTCCAGCCCCTACAGCCCTCCCTATCTCTGTAACCTCCTCCATCCCCTACACCCCTCCCTATCTCTGTAACCCCCTCCTGCCCCTACACCCCTCCCTATCTCTGTAACCCCCTCTTGCCCCTACACCCCTCCCTATCTCTGTAACCCCCTCATGCCCCTACACCCCTCCCTATCTCTGTAACCCCCTCCTGCCCCTACAGCCCTCCCAATCTCTGTAACCTCCTCCAGCCCCTACACCCCTCCCTATCTCTGTAACCTCCTCCAGCCCCTACACCCCTCCCTATCTCTGTAACCTCCTCCAGCCCCTACACCCCTCCCTATCTCTGTAACCTCCTCCAGCCACTACACCCCTCCTTATCTCTGTAACCTCCTCCAGCCCCTACACCCCTCCCTATCTCTGTAACCTCCTCCAGCCCCTACAGCCCTCCCAATCTCTGTAACCTCCTCCAGCCCCTACACCCCTCCCTATCTCTGTAACCTCCTCCAGCCCCGACAACCCTCCCTATCTCTGTAACCTCCTCCAGCCCCTACACCCCTCCCTATCTCTGTAAAATCCTCCAGCCCCTACACCCCTCCTTATCTCTGTAACCTCCTCCAGCCCCTACAACCCTCCCTATCTCTGTAACCTCCTCCAGCCCCTACACCCCTCCCTATCTCTGTAACCTCCTCCAGCCCCTACACCCCTCCCTATCTCTGTAACCTCCTCCAGCCCCTACACACCTCCCTATCTCTGTACCCTCCTCCAGCCCCTACAACCCTCCCTATCTCTGTAACCTCCTCCAGCCCCTACACCCCTCCATAACTCTGTAATCTCCTCCAGCCCATACAACCTTCCCTATCTCTGTAACCTCCTCCAGCCCCTACAACCCTACCTATCTCTGTAACCTCCTCCAGCCCCGACACCTCTCCATATCTCTGTAACCCCCTCCAGCCCCGACACCCCTCCCTATCTCTGTAACCTCCTCCAACCTCTACACCCTTCCCTCTCTCTGTAACCTCCTCCAGTCCCTACACCCCTCCCTATCTCTGTAACCTCCTCCAGCCCCTACACCCCTCCCTATCTCTGTAACCTCCTCCAGCCCCTACACCCCTCCCTATCTCCATAATCTCCTCCAGCCCCGACACACCTCCCCATCTCTATAACCTCCTCCAGCCCCTACACCCCTCCCTATCACTGTAACCTCCTCCAGCCCCGACACCCCTCCCTATCTCTGTAACGACCTCCAGTAACTACACCCCTCCCTATCTCTGTAACCTCCTCCAGCCCCTACAACCCTCCCTATCTCTGTAACCTCCTCCAGCCCCTACAACCCTCCCTATCTCTGTAACCTCCTCCAGCACCTACACCCCTCCCTATCTCTGTAACCTCCTCCAGCCCCTACACCCCTCCCTATCTCTGTAACATCCTCCAGCCCCTACACCCCTCCCTATCTCTGTAACCTCCTCCAGCTCCTACACCCCTCCCTATCTCTGTAACCTCCTCCAGCCGCTACACCCCTCCCTATCTCTGTAACCTCCTCCAGCCCCTACACCTCTCCCTATCTCTGTAACCACCTCCAGCCCATACACCCCTCCTTAACTCTGTAACCTCCTCCAGCCCCTACACCCCTCCCTATCTCTGTAACCTCCTCCAGCCCCTACACCCCTCCCTATCTCTGTAACCTCCTCCAGCCCCTACACCCCTCCCTATCTCTGTAACCTCCTCCAGCGCCTACACCCTCCCTATCTCTGTAACCTCCTCCAGCCCCTACACCCCTCCCTATCACTGTAACCTCCTCCAGCCCCTACACCCTCCCTATCTCTGTAACCTCCTCCAGCACCTAAACCCCTCCCTCTCTCTGTAACCCCCTACATACCTTACATCCCTCCCTCGCTTTGTAACCCCCTCCAGCGACTAAACCCCTCCCTATCTCTGTAACCTCCTCCAGACCCTACATCCCTCATTATCCCTGTAACCTCCTCCAGCCCCTACAACCCTCCCTAACTCTGTAACCTCCTCCAGCTCCTGCACTCCTCCCTATCTCTGTAATCTCCTCCAGCCCCTACAACCCTCCCTATCTCTGTAACCACCTCCAGACCCTACACCCCTCCCTATCTCTGTAAGCTCCTCCAGCCCCTAACCCCTCCCTATCTCTGTAACCTCCTCGAATCCCTACAACCCTCCCTATCTCTGTAACCTCCTCCAGCCCCTACACCCCTCCCTATCTCTGTAACCTCCTCCAGCCCCTACTGCCCTCCCTATCTCTGTAACCGCCTCCAGCGCCTACACCCCTCCCTATCTCTGTACCCTCCTCCAGCCCCTACACCCCTCCCTATCTCTGTAACCTCCTCCAGCCCCTACACCCCTCTCTATCTCTGTAACCTCCTCCAGCCCCTACACCACTCCCTATCTCTGTAACCTCCTCCAGCCCCTACACCCGTCCCTCTCTCTGTAACCTCCTCCAGCCCCTACACCCCTCCCTATCTCTGTAACCTCCTCCAGCCCCTACACCCCTCCCTATCTCTGTAACCTCCTCCAGCCCCTACACCCCTCCCTATCTCTGTAACCTCCTCCAGCCCCTACACCCCTCCCTATCTCTGCAACCTCCTCCAGCCCCTACACCCCTCCCTATCTCTGTAACCTCCTCCAGCCGCTACACCCCTCCCTATCTCTGTAACCTCCTCCAGCCCCTACACCCCTCCCTATCTCTGTAACCACCTCCAGCCCATACACCCCTCCTTAACTCTGTAACCTCCTGCAGCCCCTACACCCCTCCCTATCTCTGTAACCTCCTCCAGCCCCTACACCCCTCCCTATCTCTGTAACCTCCTCCAGCCCCTACACCCTCCCTATCTCTGTAACCTCCTCCAGCCCCTACACCCCTCCCTATCACTGTAACCTCCTCCAGCCCCTACACCCTCCCTATCTCTGTAACCTCCTCCAGCACCTACACCCCTCCCTCTCTCTGTAACCCCCTACATACCTTACATCCCTCCCTCGCTTTGTAACCCCCTCCAGCGACTAAACCCCTCCCTATCTCTGTAACCTCCTCCAGACCCTACATCCCTCATTATCCCTGTAACCTCCTCCAGCATCTACAACCCTCCCTATTCTGTAACCTCCTCCAGCCCCTACAACCCTCCCTATCTCTGTAACCCCCTCCAGCTCCTACACTCCTCCCTATCTCTGTAATCTCCTCCTGCCCCTACAACCCTCCCTATCTCTGTAACCACCTCCAGACCCTACACCCCTCCCTATCTCTGTAAGCTCCTCCAGCCCCTAACCCCTCCCTATCTCTGTAACCTCCTCGAATCCCTACAACCCTCCCTATCTCTGTAACCTCCTCCAGCCCCTACACCCCTCCCTATCTCTGTAACCTCCTCCAGCCCCTACAGCCCTCCCTATCTCTGTAACCGCCTCCAGCGCCTACACCCCTCCCTATCTCTGTAACCTCCTCCAGCCCCTACACCCCTCCCTATCTCTGTAACCTCCTCCAGCCCCTACACCCCTCTCTATCTCTGTAACCTCCTCCCGCCCCTACACCACTCCCTATCTCTGTAACCTCCTCCAGCCCCTACACCCCTCTCTATCTCTGTAACCTCCTCCAGCCCCTACACCACTCCCTATCTCTGTAACCTCCTCCAGCCCCTTCACTCCTCCCTATCTCTGTTACCTCGTCCAGCCCCTACACCCGTCCCTATTTCTGTAACCTCCTCCAGCCCCTACTCCCCTCCCTATCTCTGTAACCTCCTCCAGCCCCTACACCCCTCCCTATCTCTGTAACCTCCTCCAGCCCCTACACCCCTCCCTATCTCTGTAACCTCCTCCAGCCCCTACACCCCTCCCTATCTCTGTAACCTCCTCCAGCCCCTACACCCCTCCCTATCTCTGTAACCTCCCACAACCCTCCGAGATCTCTCCTCTCCTCTGATTCCAGCCTCTCTAGCATCCCCCAATTCCGATCGCTCCACCGTTGTTGGCCGGGCCTTCAGCTGCCTGGGGAGATCCCTGAGCTCTGGAATTCCCCCCCTAACCCTCTCCATCTCTCTCCTTCCCTCTCTCTTTCTCTGTCTCTCCCTCTATGTCTCTATCATTCTGTCTGTCTCTCGCTATGACTCCAAGTGTCTCTCTCAGTCCCTCTCTCATTCCCTCTCTCATTCCCTCTCTCTGACTCAATCTCTCCCTATCACTCTCTCTGTCTCTCTCTCTGACTCTATTTGACTCTCTCAGTCTCTGTCTCTCTCAGTCCCTCTCTCAGTCTCTCTCTCTGACTCAATCTCTCTCTATCACTCTCTCTGTCTCTCTCTATGACTCTATATGACTCAGTCTCTGTCTCTCTCAGTCTCTGTCTCTTTCTGACTCAGTCTCTCCCTATCACTCTCTCTGTCTCTCTCTCTGACTCTATATGACTCTCTCAGTCTCTGTCTCTCTCAGTCCCTCTCTCAGTCTCTGTCTCTGACTCAGTCTCTCTCTATCACTCTCTCTGTCTCTCTCTATGACTCAGTCTCTCTCTATCACTCTCTCTATCACTCTCTCTGTCTCTCTCTGACTCAGTCTCTCTCTATCACTCTCTCTGTCTCTCTCTCTGACTCTATATGACTCAGTCTCTGTCTCTCTCAGTCCCTCTCTCAGTCTCTGTCTCTCTCTGACTCAGTCTCTCTCTATCACTCTCTCTGTCTCTCTCTCTGTGACTCAGTCTCTGTCTCTCTCTATGACTCTATATGACTCAGTCTCTGTCTCTCTCTGACTCAGTCTCTCTCTATCGCTCTCTCTGTCTCTGTCTATGACTCTATATGACTCAGTCTCTGTCTCTCTCTATCACTCTCTCTGTCTCTCTCTCTGTCTCTATATGACTCAGTCTCTGTCTCTCTCAGTCCCTCTCTCAGTCTCTGTCTCTCTCTGACTCAGTCTCTCTCTATCACTCTCTCTGTCTCTCTCTGACTCTATATGACTCTCTCAGTCTCTGTCTCTCTCAGTCCCTCTCTCTCTCTGACTCAATCTCTCCCTATCACTCTCTCTGTCTCTCTCTCTGTCTCTGTCTCTCTCTATCACTCTCTCTATCACTCTCTCTGTCTCTCTCTGACTCAGTCTCTCTCTATCACTCTCTCTGTCTCTCTCTCTGACTCTATATGACTCAGTCTCTGTCTCTCTCAGTCCCTCTCTCAGTCTCTCTCTCTGACTCAGTCTCTCTCTATCACTCTCTCTGTCTCTCTCTCTCTCTATGACTCAGTCTCTGTCTCTCTCAGTCTCTCTCTCTCTGTATCACTCTCTGTCTGTCTCTCTCTATGACTCTATATGTTTCCCTAAGTGTCTATCTCTCTCAGTCCCTCTCTCAGTCCCTGTCTCTCTCTCTCCGCCCATTAAGAACCCTTCACACCGTCATGTCCGATCCTCCTGTCCCTGATCTCTCCTCGTGCCTCTCAGTGTGAGGTCCAGTTTGCGAAGAGCTTGAGACAGCTTATTGGAGGTTGCAGCAGAGAATGACACTGATATACGATGTATGCAGTATCTAGGTACAATTTATTATTACGCTCTGTGTATGAAACATGGAATCAGCGCACATCCCTGTCACACTGACTGACTCTGGCGATGAGGGGGCAGGTTCGGGGGGGTATCTGGCTCTGAGGGGGCAGGTTCGGGGGGCTATCTGACTCTGAGGGGGCAGGTTCGGGGGGTATCTGACTCTGAGGGGGCAGGTTCGGGGGGTAATCTGGCTCTGATGGGGCAGGTTCAGGGGGGTATCTGACTCTGAGGGGGCAGGTTCGGGGGGTATCTGGCTCTGAGGGGGCAGGTTCAGGGGGTATCTGACTCTAAGGGGGCAGGTTCAGGGGGGTATCTGGCTCTGATGGGGCAGATTCGGGGGTATCTGGCTCTGAGGGGACAGGTTCGGCGGGGGGTATCTGACTCTGAGGGGGCAGGTTCGGGGGGGTATCTGACTCTGAGGGGGCAGGTTCGAGGGGGTATCTGACTCTGAGGGGGCAGGTTCGGGGGTATCTGGCTCTAAGGGGGCAGGTTCGGGGGTATCTGACTCTGAGGGGGGCAGGTTCGGGGGGGTGTATCTGGCTCTGAAAGGGACAGGTTTGGGGGGGGTATCTGACTCTGATGGGGCAGGTTCGGGGGTATCTGGCTCTGAGGGGGCAGGTTTGGGGGGGTATCTGACTCTAAGGGGGCAGGTTCGGAGGGGGTATCTGGCTCTGAGGGGCAGGTTCGGGGGGGTATCTGGCTCTGAGGGGGCAGGTTCGCAGGGGTATCTGACTCTAAGGGGGCAGGTTCGGGGGTATCTGACTCTGAGGGGGCAGGTTCGGGGGGGTATCTGACTCTGAAGGGGGCAGGTTCGGGGGTATCTGACTCTGAGGGGGAAGTTCAGGGGGGTATCTGGCTCTGAAGGGGACAGGTTTGGGGGGGGGTATCTGACTCTGAGGGGGCAGGTTCGGGGGGGTATCTGACTCTGAGGGGGCAGGTTCGGGGGGTATCTGACTCTGAGGGGGCAGGTTCGGGGGGGTAACTGACTCTGATGGGACAGGTTCGGGGGGGTATCTGACTCTGAGGGGGCAGGTTGGGTGGGGGGGTATCTGGCTCTAAGGGGGCAGGTTCGGGGGGTATCTGGTTTGAGGGGACAGGTTCGGGGGGTATCTGGCTTTGAGGGGGCAGGTTCGGGGGGGTATCTGGTTTGAGGGGACAGGTTCGGCGGGGGTATCTGGCTCTAAGGGGACAGGTTTGGTGGGGTATCTGGCTCTAAGGAGGCAGGTTCGGGGGTATCTGCCTCTAAGGGGACAGGTTCGGTGGGGTATCTGCCTCTAAGGGGACAGGTTCGGGGGGGTATCTGCCTCTGAGGGGGCAGGTTCAGGGGGGCGTATCTCACTCTGAGGGGACAGGTTCAGGGGGGTATCTGACTCTGATGGGGGCAGGTTCAGGGGGGTATCTGACTCTGAGGGGGCAGGTTCGGGGGGGTATCTGACTCTGAAGGGGGGCAGGTTCGGGGGTATCTGACTCTGAGGGGGAAGGTTCAGGGGGGTATCTGGCTCTGAAGGGGGACAGGTTTCGGGGGGGTATCTCACTCTGAGGGGGCAGGTTCGGGGGGGGTATCTGACTCGGAGGGGGGCAGGTTCGGGGGGGGTATCTGACTCTGAGGGGACAGGTTCAGGGGGGTATCTGACTCTGAGAGGACAGGTTCGGGGGGGGGTATCTGACTCTGAGGGGACAGGTTCAGGGGGGGTATCTGACTCTGAGAGGACAGGTTCGGGGGGGGTATCTGACTCTGAGGGTCAGGTTCGGGGGGGTATCTGACTCTGATGGGGCAGGTTCGGGGGGGGTATCTGACTCTGATGGGGCAGGTTCGGGGGGGGTATCTGCCTCTAAGGGGGCAGGTTCGGGGGGTATCTGGTTGTTGAGGTCCTGCTTGGAAGGTCAGTCTTCGATGGAGAGATGGTGGATCTAGAGGGACCACAACATCCTGAATCCCGTCTTCCATTTCTCTCCCCCTTTTGTTACAGATGGGAAGTCGGATCCCTGTGATTCTACCCACAGTGAGGAGTGTCCCCCAGACCCACCCCAGGAACGGTCAGGGGGGCAAATCTCCCCAGCACAGCCCGGGTTCCTCCCCACGTTCCTGACATCAACAACACCAGAGAGCTTCACA
>JANJGN010004744.1:0-30474 GCA_026770705.1 Isurus oxyrinchus
GAAACAGAGGCAAACAGAATGAAACAGAGGCAAAGAGACTGAAACAGAGGCAAACAGACTGAAACAGAGGCAAACAGAGTGAAACAGAGGCAAACAGAGGCAAACAGAGACAAACAGAGTGAAACAGAGGCAAACAGAGAGAAACAGAGGCAAACAGAGTGAAACAGAGGCAAACAGAGTGAAACAGAGGCAAACAGAGTGAAACAGAGGCAAACAGACTGAAACAGAGGCAAACAGACTTAAACGGAGGCATACGGAGGCAAACAGAGTGAAACAGAGGCAAACAGAGTGAAACAGAGGCAAACGGAGTGAAACAGAGGCAAACAGAGTGAAACAGAGGCAAACAGACTTAAAAAGAGGCAAACAGACTTAAACAGAGGCAAACAAACTTAAACAGAGGCAAACAGAGGCAAACAGAGGCAAACAGAGGGAAACAGAGGCAAACAGAGGCAAATTTGGTTAAACAGAGGCAAACAGAGGCAAACAGACTTAAACAGAGTTAAACAGAGTTAAACAGAGGCAAACATTGTGAAACAGAGGCAAATAGAGTGAAACAGAGGCTTAAAGACTTTAGCAGAGGCAAACAGACTTAAACAGAAGCAAACAGTGTGAAACAGTGGCAAGAAGACTTAAACAGAGGCAAGCAGAGTGAAACAGAGGCAGCGTGAAACAGAGGCAAACAGAGTTAGACAGATGCAAACAGAGTGAAACAGAAGCAAAAGAGTGAAACAGAGGCAAACGGAGTGAAACAGAGGCAAACAGAGTGAAACAGAGGCAAACAGAATTAAATAGAGGCAAACAGACTGAAACAGAGGCAAACAGACTTAAACAGAGGCAAACATACTTAAACAGAGGCAAACAGACTTAAACAGAGGCAAACAGACTGAAACAGAGGCACACAGACTTAAACAGAGGCAAACAGAGGCAAACAGAGGCAAACAGACTTAAACAGACTTAAACAGAGGCATAAAGAGTGAAACAGAGGCATAAAGAGTGAAACAACGCAAAAGGAGTGAAACAGAGGCAAACAG
The DNA here is from genome assembly GCA_026770705.1 of Isurus oxyrinchus. NCBI lineage: Eukaryota > Metazoa > Chordata > Chondrichthyes > Lamniformes > Lamnidae > Isurus > Isurus oxyrinchus. Next base: position 1,032 of record JANJGN010004744.1, read on the forward strand.
AATGAAACAGAGGCAAAGAGACTGAAACAGAGGCAAACAGACTGAAACAGAGGCAAACAGAGTGAAACAGAGGCAAACAGAGGCAAACAGAGTGAAACAGAGGCAAACAGAGAGAAACAGAGGCAAACAGAGTGAAACAGAGGCAAACAGAGTGAAACAGAGGCAAACAGAGTGAAACAGAGGCAAACAGACTGAAACAGAGGCAAACAGACTTAAACGGAGGCATACGGAGGCAAACAGAGTGAAACAGAGGCAAACGGAGTGAAACAGAGGCAAACAGAGTGAAACAGAGGCAAACAGAGTGAAAAAGAGGCAAACAGACTTAAACAGAGGCAAACAAACTTAAACAGAGGCAAACAGAGGCAAACAGAGGCAAACAGAGGGAAACAGAGGCAAACAGAGGCAAATTTGGTTAAACAGAGGCAAACAGAGGCAAACAGACTTAAACAGAGTTAAACAGAGTTAAACAGAGGCAAACAGAGTGAAACAGAGGCAAACAGAGTGAAACAGAGGCAAACAGACTGAAACAGAGGCAAACAGACTTAAACAGAGGCATACGGAGGCAAACAGAGTGAAACAGAGGCAAACAGAGTGAAACAGAGGCAAACAGAATTAAATAGAGGCAAACAGACTGAAACAGAGGCAAACAGACTTAAACAGAGGCAAACATACTTAAACAGAGGCAAACAGACTTAAACAGAGGCAAACAGACTGAAACAGAGGCACACAGACTTAAACAGAGGCAAACAGAGGCAAACAGAGGCAAACAGAGGCAAACAGACTTAAACAGACTTAAACAGAGGCATAAAGAGTGAAACAGAGGCATAAAGAGTGAAACAACGCAAAAGGAGTGAAACAGAGGCAAACAGAATGAAACAGAGGCAAAGAGACTGAAACAGAGGCAAACAGACTGAAACAGAGGCAAACAGAGTGAAACAGAGGCAAACAGAGGCAAACAGAGTGAAACAGAGGCAAACAGAGAGAAACAGAGGCAAACAGAGTGAAACAGAGGCAAACAGAGTGAAACAGAGGCAAACAGAGTGAAACAGAGGCAAACAGACTGAAACAGAGGCAAACAGACTTAAACGGAGGCATACGGAGGCAAACAGAGTGAAACAGAGGCAAACAGAGTGAAACAGAGGCAAACGGAGTGAAACAGAGGCAAACAGAGTGAAACAGAGGCAAACAGACTTAAAAAGAGGCAAACAGACTTAAACAGAGGCAAACAAACTTAAACAGAGGCAAACAGAGGCAAACAGAGGCAAACAGAGGGAAACAGAGGCAAACAGAGGCAAATTTGGTTAAACAGAGGCAAACAGAGGCAAACAGACTTAAACAGAGTTAAACAGAGTTAAACAGAGGCAAACAGAGTGAAACAGAGGCAAATAGAGTGAAACAGAGGCTTAAAGACTTTAGCAGAGGCAAACAGACTTAAACAGAAGCAAACATTGTGAAACAGTGGCAAGAAGACTTAAACAGAGGCAAGCAGAGTGAAACAGAGGCAGCGTGAAACAGAGGCAAACAGAGTTAGACAGATGCAAACAGAGTGAAACAGAAGCAAAAGAGTGAAACAGAGGCAAACGGAGTGAAACAGAGGCAAACAGAGTGAAACAGAGGCAAACAGAGTGAAACAGAGTGAAACGGAGGCCAACAGAGTGAAACAGAGGCAAACAGAGTGAAACAGAGGCAAACAGAGAGAAACAGAGGCAAACAGAGTGAAACAGAGGCAAACAGAGTGAAACAGAGGCAAACAGAGTGAAACAGAGACAAACAGAATGAAACAGACGCAAACAGACTTAAACAGAGGCAAGCAGACTTAAACAGAGGCAAACAGACTGAAACAGAGGCAAACATACTTAAGCAGAGGCAAACATACTTAAACAGAGGCAAACAGACTTAAACAGAGGCAAACAGACTTAAACAGAGGCAAACAGACTTAAACAGAGGCAAACAGAGGCAAACAGAGGCAAACAGAGTGAAACAGAGGCAAACAGATTTAAACAGAGGCAAACAGACTGAAACAGAGGCAAACAGACTGAAACAGAGACAAACAGAGGCAAAAAGAGCGAAACAGAGGCAAACAGAGTGAAACAAAGGTAGACAGAGTGAAACAGAGGCAAACAGAGTGAATCAGAGCCAAACAGAGTGAAACAGTGGCAAACAGAGTGAAACAGAGGCTAACAGACTTAAAGAGGGGCAAACAGAGTGAAACAGAGGCAAACAGACTTAAACAGAGGCAAACAGACTTAAACAGAGGCAAACAGACTTAAACAGAGGCAATCAGAATTAAACAGCCTTATACAGAGGCAAACAGAGGCAAACAGAGGCAAACAGAGGCAAACAGAGGCAAACAGAAGCAAACAGAAGCAAACAGGTTTAAACAGAGGCAAACAGAGAAAAACAGAGGCAAACAGACTTAAACCGAGGCAAACAGACTTAAACAGAGGCAAACAGACTTGCACAGAGGCAAACAGACTTAAACAGAGGCAAACAGACTTAAACAGAGGCAAACAGAGTTAAACAGACTCAAACAGAGGCAAACAGAGGCAAACAGAGGCAAACAGAGGCAAACAGACTTAAACAGAGGCAAACAGACCTAAACAGAGGCAAACAGACTGAAACAGAGGCAAACAGACTTAAAACAGAGGCCAACAGAATTAAGCAGAGGCAAACAGAGGCAAACAGAGGCAAACAGATGCAAACAGAGGCAAACAGGGTTAAACAGAGGCAAACAGACTTACACAGAGTTAAACAGAGGCATAAAAAGTGAAACAGAGGCAAAAAGAGTTAAACAGAGGCAAACAGACTTAAACACTGGCAAACAGATTGAAACAGAGGCAAACAGACTTAAACAGAGGCAAACAGACTTAAGCAGAGGCAAACAGAGGCAAACAGATGCAAACAGAGGCAAACAGGGTTAAACAGAGGCAAACAGACTTAAACAGAGTTAAACAGAGTTAAACAGAGGCATAAAAAGTGAAACAGAGGCAAAAAGAGTGAAACAGAGGCAAACAAAATGAAACAGTGGCAAACAGAGTGAAACAGAGGGAAACAGACTTAAACAGAGGCAAACAGAGTGAAACAAGGCACACAGAGTGAAACAGAGGCAAACAGACTTAAAGATGGGCACACAGAGTGAAACAGAGGCAAACAGAATGAAACAGAGGCAAACAGACTGAAACAGAGGCAAACAGACTGAAACAGAGGCAAACCGACTGAAACAGAGGCAAAGAGACTTAAACAGAGGCAAAGAGACTTAAACAGAGTGAAACAGAGGCAAACAGAGTGAAACAGAGGCAAACAGAGTGAAACAGAGGCAAACAGACTTAAACAGAGGCAAACAAACTTAAACAGAGGCAAACAGACTTAAACAGAGGCAAACAGACTTAAACAGAGGCAAACAGACTTAAACAGAGGCAAACAGAGGCAAACAGGGGCAAACAGAGGCAAACAGACTTAAACAGAGGCAAACAGAGGCAAACAGACTTAAACAGAGGCAAACAGAGTGAAAGAGAGGCAAGAAGAGGAAATCGAGGCAAACAGAGTGAAACAGAGGCAAGAAGACTTAAACAGAAGCAAACAGAGTGAAACAGAGGCAAACAGAGTGAAACAGAGGCAAACAGAATGAAACAGAGGCAAACAGACTGAAACAGAGGCAAACAGACTGAAACAGAGGCATACAGACATAAACAGAGGCAAAGAGACTTAAACAGAAGCAAACAGAGGCAAACAGAGTGAAACAGAGGCAAACAGAGTGAAACAGAGGCAAACAGAGTGAAACAGAGGCAAACAGACTTAAACAGAGGCAAACAAACTTAAACAGAGGCAAACAGACTTAAACAGAGGCAAACAGACTTAAACAGAGGCAAACAGACTTAAACAGAGGCAAACAGAGGCAAGCAGGGGCAAACAGAGGCAAACTGACTTAAACAGAGGCAAACAGAGGCAAAATAGACTTAAACAAAGGCAAACAGAGTGAAAGAGAGGCAAGAAGAGGAAATCGAGGCAAACAGAGTGAAACAGAGGCAAGAAGACTGAAACAGAGGCAAACAGAGTGAAACAGAGGCTAACAGACTTAAAGAGGGGAAAACAGAGTGAAACAGAGGCAAACAGACTTAAACAGAGGCAAACAGACTTAAACAGAGGCAAACAGACTTAAACAGAGGCAATCAGAATTAAACAGCCTTATACAGAGGCAAACAGAGGCAAACAGAGGCAAACAGAGGCAAACAGAAGCAAACAGAAGCGAACAGGTTTAAACAGAGGCAAACAGAGTGAAACAGAGGCAAACAGACTTAAACCGAGGCAAACAGAAATAAACAGAGGCAAACAGACTTGCACAGATGGCAAACAGACTTAAACAGAGGCAAGCAGACTTAAACAGAGGCAAACAGAGTTAAACAGACTCAAACAGAGGCAAACAGAGGCAAACAGAGGCAAACAGAGGCAAACAGACTTAAACAGAGGCAAACAGACCTAAACAGAGGCAAACAGACTGAAACAGAGGCAAACAGACTTAAACAGAGGCCAACAGACTTAAGCAGAGGCAAACAGAGGCAAACAGAGGCAAACAGATGCAAACAGAGGCAAACAGGGTTAAACAGAGGCAAACAGACTTACACAGAGTTAAACAGAGGCATAAAAAGTGAAACAGAGGCAAAAAGAGTGAAACAGAGGCAAACAAAATGAAACAGTGGCAAACAGAGTGAAACAGAGGGAAACAGAGTGAAACAGAGGCAAACAGAGTGAAACAAGGCACACAGAGTGAAACAGAGGCAAACAGACTTAAAGATGGGCACACAGAGTGAAACAGAGGCAAACAGAATGAAACAGAGGCAAACAGACTGAAACAGAGGCAAACAGACTGAAACAGAGGCAAACCGACTGAAACAGAGGCAAAGAGACTTAAACAGAGGCAAAGAGACTTAAACAGAGTGAAACAGAGGCAAACAGAGTGAAACAGAGGCAAACAGAGTGAAACAGAGGCAAACAGACTTAAACAGAGGCAAACAAACTTAAACAGAGGCAAATAGACTTAAACAGAGGCAAACAGACTTAAACAGAGGCAAACAGACTTAAACAGAGGCAAACAGAGGCAAACAGGGGCAAACAGAGGCAAACAGACTTAAACAGAGGCAAACAGAGGCAAACAGACTTAAACAGAGGCAAACAGAGGCAAACTGAGGCAAACAGAGGCAAACAGAGGCAAACAGAGGCTAACAGGGTTAAACAGAGGCAAACAGAGGCAAACAGACTTAACAGAGTTAAACAGAGGCATAAAGAATGAATCAGAGGCAAAAAGAGTGAAACAGAGGCAAAGAGAATGAAACAGAGGGAAACAGACTGGAACAGAGGCAAACAGACTGAAACAGAGTTAAACAGAGGCATAAAGAGTGAATCAGAGGCAAACGGAGAGAAACAGAGGCAAACAGAGTGAAACAGAGGCAAACAGAGTGAAACAGAGGCAAACAGAGGCAAACAGAGTGAAACAGAGGCAAACAGAGAGAAACAGAGGCAAACAGAGTGAAACAGAGGCAAACAGAGTGAAACAGAGGCAAACAGACTGAAACAGAGGCAAACAGACTTAAACAGAGGCATACGGAGGCAAACAGAGTGAAACAGAGGCAAACAGAGTGAAACAGAGGCAAACAGAATTAAATAGAGGCAAACAGACTGAAACAGAGGCAAACAGACTTAAACAGAGGCATACATACTTAAACAGAGGCAAACAGACTTAAACAGAGGCAAACAGACTGAAACAGAGGCGCACAGACTTAAACAGAGGCAAACAGAGGCAAACAGAGGCAAACAGAGGCAAACAGACTTAAACAGACTTAAACAGAGGCATAAAGAGTGAAACAGAGGCATAAAGAGTGAAACAACGCAAAAGGAGTGAAACAGAGGCAAACAGAATGAAACAGAGGCAAAGAGACTGAAACAGAGGCAAACAGACTGAAACAGAGGCAAACAGAGTGAAACAGAGGCAAACAGAGGCAAACAGAGTGAAACAGAGGCAAACAGAGAGAAACAGAGGCCAACAGAGTGAAACAGAGGCAAACAGAGTGAAACAGAGGCAAACAGAGTGAAACAGAGGCAAACAGACTGAAACAGAGGCAAACAGACTTAAACGGAGGCATACGGAGGCAAACAGAGTGAAACAGAGGCAAACAGAGTGAAACAGAGGCAAACGGAGTGAAACAGAGGCAAACAGAGTGAAACAGAGGCAAACAGAGTGAAAAAGAGGCAAACAGACTTAAACAGAGGCAAACAAACTTAAACAGAGGCAAACAGAGGCAAACAGAGGCAAACAGAGGGAAACAGAGGCAAACAGAGGCAAATTTGGTTAAACAGAGGCAAACAGAGGCAAACAGACTTAAACAGAGTTAAACAGAGTTAAACAGAGGCAAACAGAGTGAAACAGAGGCAAATAGAGTGAAACAGAGGCTTAAAGACTTTAGCAGAGGCAAACAGACTTAAACAGAAGCAAACAGTGTGAAACAGTGGCAAGAAGACTTAAACAGAGGCAAGCAGAGTGAAACAGAGGCAGCGTGAAACAGAGGCAAACAGAGTTAGACAGATGCAAACAGAGTGAAACAGAAGCAAAAGAGTGAAACAGAGGCAAACGGAGTGAAACAGAGGCAAACAGAGTGAAACAGAGGCAAACAGAGTGAAACAGAGTGAAACGGAGGCCAACAGATTGAAACAGAGGCAAACAGAGTGAAACAGAGGCAAACAGAGTGAAACAGAGGCAAACAGAGAGAAACAGAGGCAAACAGAGTGAAACAGAGGCAAACAGAGTGAAACAGAGGCAAACAGAGTGAAACAGAGACAAACAGAATGAAACAGACGCAAACAGACTTAAACAGAGGCAAGCAGACTTAAACAGAGGCAAACAGACTTAAACAGAGGCAAACATACTTAAGCAGAGGCAAACATACTTAAACAGAGGCAAACAGACTTAAACAGAGGCAAACAGACTTAAACAGAGGCAAAGAGACTTAAACAGAGGCAAACAGAGGCAAACAGAGGCAAACAGAGTGAAACAGAGGCAAACAGATTTAAACAGAGGCAAACAGACTGAAACAGAGGCAAACAGACTGAAACACAGACAAACAGAGGCAAAAAGAGCGAAACAGAGGCAAACAGAGTGAAACAAAGGTAGACAGAGTGAAACAGAGGCAAACAGAGTGAATCAGAGCCAAACAGAGTGAAACAGAGGCTAACAGACTTAAAGAGGGGCAAACAGAGTGAAACAGAGGCAAACAGACTTAAACAGAGGCAAACAGACTTAAACAGAGGCAAACAGACTTAAACAGAGGCAATCAGAATTAAACAGCCTTATACAGAGGCAAACAGAGGCAAACAGAGGCAAACAGAGGCAAACAGAGGCAAACAGAAGCAAACAGAAGCAAACAGGTTTAAACAGAGGCAAACAGAGAAAAACAGAGGCAAACAGACTTAAACCGAGGCAAACAGACTTAAACAGAGGCAAACAGACTTGCACAGAGGCAAACAGACTTAAACAGAGGCAAACAGACTTAAACAGAGGCAAACAGAGTTAAACAGACTCAAACAGAGGCAAACAGAGGCAAACAGAGGCAAACAGAGGCAAACAGACTTAAACAGAGGCAAACAGACCTAAACAGAGGCAAACAGACTGAAACAGAGGCAAACAGACTTAAACAGAGGCAAACAGAGTGAAACAGAGGCAAACAGAGTGAAACAGAGGCAAACAGAGTGAAACAGAGGCAAACAGACTTAAACAGAGGCAAACAGACTTAAACAGAGGCAAACAGACTTAAACAGAGGCAAACAGAGGCAAGCAGGGGCAAACAGAGGCAAACTGACTTAAACAGAGGCAAACAGAGGCAAATAGACTTAAACAAAGGCAAACAGAGTGAAAGAGAGGCAAGAAGAGGAAATCGAGGCAAACAGAGTGAAACAGAGGCAAACAGAGTGAAACAGAGGCAAACAGAGTGAAACAGAGGCTAACAGACTTAAAGAGGGGCAAACAGAGTGAAACAGAGGCAAACAGACTTAAACAGAAGCAAACATACTTAAACAGAGGCAAACAGACTTAAACAGAGGCAATCAGACTTAAACAGCCTTATACAGAGGCAAACAGAGGCAAACAGAGGCAAACAGAGGCAAACAGAAGCAAACAGAAGCAAACAGGTTTAAACAGAGGCAAACAGAGTGAAACAGAGGCAAACAGACTTAAACCGAGGCAAACAGACTTAAACAGAGGCAACAGACTTGCACAGAGGCAAACAGACTTAAACAGAGGCAAACAGACTTAAACAGAGGCAAACAGAGTTAAACAGACTCAAACAGAGGCAAACAGAGGCAAACAGAGGCAAACAGAGGCAAACAGACTTAAACAGAGGCAAACAGACCTAAACAGAGGCAAACAGACTGAAACAGAGGCAAACAGACTTAAACAGAGGCCAACAGACTTAAGCAGAGGCAAACAGATGCAAACAGGGTTAAACAGAGGCAAACAGACTTACATAGAGTTAAACAGAGGCATAAAAAGTGAAACAGAGGCAAAAAGAGTGAAACAGAGGCAAACAAAATGAAACAGTGGCAAACAGTGTGAAACAGAGGGAAACAGAGTGAAACAGAGGCAAACAGAGTGAAACAAGGCACACAGAGTGAAACAGAGGCAAACAGACTTAAACATGGGCACACAGAGTGAAACAGAGGCAACCAGAATGAAACAGAGGCAAACAGACTGAAACAGAGGCAAACAGACTGAAACAGAGGCAAACCGACTGAAACAGAGGCAAAGAGACTTAAACAGAGGCAAAGAGACTTAAACAGAGTGAAACAGAGGCAAACAGAGTGAAACAGAGGCAAACAGAGTGAAACAGAGGCAAACAGACTTAAACAGAGGCAAACAAACTTAAACAGAGGCAAACAGACTTAAACAGAGGCAAACAGACTTAAACAGAGGCAAACAGACTTAAACAGAGGCAAACAGAGGCAAACATGGGCAAACAGAGGCAAACAGACTTAAACAGAGGCAAACAGAGGCAAACAGACTTAAACAGAGGCAAACAGAGTGAAAGAGAGGCAAGAAGAGGAAATCGAGGCAAACAGAGTGAAACAGAGGCAAGAAGACTTAAACTGAAGCAAACAGAGTGAAACAGAGGCAAACAGAGTGAAACAGAGGCAAACAGAATGAAACAGAGGCAAACAGACTGAAACAGAGGCAAACAGACTGAAACAGAGGCATACAGACTTAAAAAGAGGCAAACAGACTTAAACAGAAGCAAACAGAGGCAAACAGAGTGAAACAGAGGCAAACAGAGTGAAACAGAGGCAAACAGAGTGAAACAGAGGCAAACAGACTTAAACAGAGGCAAACAAACTTAAACAGAGGCAAACAGACTTAAACAGAGGCAAAACAGACTTAAACAGAGGCAAACAGACTGAAACAGAGGCAAACAGAGGCAAGCAGGGGCAAACAGAGGCAAACTGACTTAAACAGAGGCAAACAGAGGCAAATAGACTTAAACAAAGGCAAACAGAGTGAAAGAGAGGCAAGAAGAATAAAGCGAGGCAAACAGAGTGAAACAGAGGCAAGAAGACTGAAACAGAGGCAAACAGAGTGAAACAGAGGCAAACAGAGTGAAACAGAGGCAAACGGAGTGAAACAGAGGCAAACAGAGTGAAACAGAGGCAAACAGAGTGAAACTGAGGCTAACAGACTTAAACAGAGGCAAACAGACTTAAACAGAGGCAAACAGTCTTAAACAGAGGCAAACAGAGTGAAACAGAGGCAAACAGAGAGAAACAGAGGCAAACAGAGTGAAACAGAGCCAAACAGAGTGAAACAGAGGCAAACAGAGTGAAACAGAGACAAACAGATTGAAACAGAGGCAACAGACTGAAACAGAGGCAAACAGAATTAAACAGAGGCAAACAGACTTAAACAGAGGCAAACAGACTTAAACAGAGGCAAACAGATTTATACACAGGCACACAGACTTAAACAGAGGCAAACAGAGGCAAACTGAGGCAAACAGAGGCAAACAGAGGCAAACAGAGGCAAACAGAGGCTAACAGGGTTATACAGAGGCAAACAGAGGCAAACAGACTTAACAGAGTTAAACAGAGGCATAAAGAATGAATCAGAGGCAAACAGAGTGAAACAGAGGCAAAGAGAATGAAACAGAGGCAAACAGACTGGAACAGAGGCAAACAGACTGAAACAGAGTTAAACAGAGGCATAAAGAGTGAATCAGAGGCAAACGGAGAGAAACAGAGGCAAACAGAGTGAAACAGAGGCAAACAGAGTGAAACAGAGGCAAACAGAGGCAAACAGAGTGAAACAGAGGCAAACAGAGAGAAACAGAGGCAAACAGAGTGAAACAGAGGCAAACAGAGTGAAACAGAGGCAAACAGAGTGAAACAGAGGCAAACAGACTGAAACAGAGGCAAACAGACTTAAACAGAGGCATACGGAGGCAAACAGAGTGAAACAGAGGCAAACAGAGTGAAACAGAGGCAAACAGAATTAAATAGAGGCAAACAGACTGCAACAGAGGCAAACAGACTTAAACAGAGGAAAACATACTTAAACAGAGGCAAACAGACTTAAACAGAGGCAAACAGACTGAAACAGAGGCACACAGACTTAAACAGAGGCAAACAGAGGCAAACAGAGGCAAACAGAGGCAAACAGACTTAAACAGACTTAAACAGAGGCATAAAGAGTGAAACAGAGGCATAAAGAGTGAAACAACGCAAAAGGAGTGAAACAGAGGCAAACAGAATGAAACAGAGGCAAAGAGACTGAAACAGAGGCAAACAGACTGAAACAGAGGCAAACAGAGTGAAACAGAGGCAAACAGAGGCAAACAGAGTGAAACAGAGGCAAACAGAGAGAAACAGAGGCAAACAGAGTGAAACAGAGGCAAACAGAGTGAAACAGAGGCAAACAGAGTGAAACAGAGGCAAACAGACTGAAACAGAGGCAAACAGACTTAAACGGAGGCATACGGAGGCAAACAGAGTGAAACAGAGGCAAACAGAGTGAAACAGAGGCAAACGGAGTGAAACAGAGGCAAACAGAGTGAAACAGAGGCAAACAGAGTGAAAAAGAGGCAAACAGACTTAAACAGAGGCAAACAAACTTAAACAGAGGCAAACAGAGGCAAACAGAGGCAAACAGAGGGAAACAGAGGCAAACAGAGGCAAATTTGGTTAAACAGAGGCAAACAGAGGCAAACAGACTTAAACAGAGTTAAACAGAGTTAAACAGAGGCAAACAGAGTGAAACAGAGGCAAACAGAGTGAAACAGAGGCAAACAGACTGAAACAGAGGCAAACAGACTTAAACAGAGGCATACGGAGGCAAACAGAGTGAAAAAGAGGCAAACAGAGTGAAACAGAGGCAAACAGAATTAAATAGAGGCAAACAGAGTGAAACAGAGGCAAACAGAATTAAATAGAGGCAAACAGACTGAAACAGAGGCAAACAGACTTAAACAGAGGCAAACATACTTAAACAGAGGCAAACAGACTTAAACAGAGGCAAACAGACTGAAACAGAGGCACACAGACTTAAACAGAGGCAAACAGAGGCAAACAGAGGCAAACAGAGGCAAACAGACTTAAACAGACTTAAACAGAGGCATAAAGAGTGAAACAGAGGCATAAAGAGTGAAACAACGCAAAAGGAGTGAAACAGAGGCAAACAGAATGAAACAGAGGCAAAGAGACTGAAACAGAGGCAAACAGACTGAAACAGAGGCAAACAGAGTGAAACAGAGGCAAACAGAGGCAAACAGAGTGAAACAGAGGCAAACAGAGAGAAACAGAGGCAAACAGAGTGAAACAGAGGCAAACAGAGTGAAACAGAGGCAAACAGAGTGAAACAGAGGCAAACAGACTGAAACAGAGGCAAACAGACTTAAACGGAGGCATACGGAGGCAAACAGAGTGAAACAGAGGCAAACAGAGTGAAACAGAGGCAAACGGAGTGAAACAGAGGCAAACAGAGTGTAACAGAGGCAAACAGAGTGAAAAAGAGGCAAACAGACTTAAACAGAGGCAAACAAACTTAAACAGAGGCAAACAGAGGCAAACAGAGGCAAACAGAGGGAAACAGAGGCAAACAGAGGCAAATTTGGTTAAACAGAGGCAAACAGAGGCAAACTGACTTAAACAGAGTTAAACAGAGGCAAACAGAGTGAAACAGAGGCAAACAGAGTGAAACAGAGGCAAACAGACTGAAACAGAGGCAAACAGACTTAAACAGAGGCATACGGAGGCAAACAGAGTGAAACAGAGGCAAACAGAGTGAAACAGAGGCAAACAGAATTAAATAGAGGCAAACAGACTGAAACAGAGGCAAACAGACTTAAACAGAGGCAAACATACTTAAACAGAGGCAAACAGACTTAAACAGAGGCAAACAGACTGAAACAGAGGCACACAGACTTAAACAGAGGCAAACAGAGGCAAACAGAGGCAAACAGAGGCAAACAGACTTAAACAGACTTAAACAGAGGCATAAAGAGTGAAACAGAGGCATAAAGAGTGAAACAACGCAAAAGGAGTGAAACAGAGGCAAACAGAATGAAACAGAGGCAAAGAGACTGAAACAGAGGCAAACAGACTGAAACAGAGGCAAACAGAGTGAAACAGAGGCAAACAGAGTGAAACAGAGGCAAACAGAGAGAAACAGAGGCAAACAGAGTGAAACAGAGGCAAACAGAGTGAAACAGAGGCAAACAGAGTGAAACAGAGGCAAACAGACTGAAACAGAGGCAAACAGACTTAAACGGAGGCATACGGAGGCAAACAGAGTGAAACAGAGGCAAACAGAGTGAAACAGAGGCAAACGGAGTGAAACAGAGGCAAACAGAGTGAAACAGAGGCAAACAGAGTGAAAAAGAGGCAAACAGACTTAAACAGAGGCAAACAAACTTAAACAGAGGCAAACAGAGGCAAACAGAGGCAAACAGAGGGAAACAGAGGCAAACAGAGGCAAATTTGGTTAAACAGAGGCAACAGAGGCAAACAGACTTAAACAGAGTTAAACAGAGTTAAACAGAGGCAAACAGAGTGAAACAGAGGCAAATAGAGTGAAACAGAGGCTTAAAGACTTTAGCAGAGGCAAACAGACTTAAACAGAAGCAAACAGTGTGAAACAGTGGCAAGAAGACTTAAACAGAGGCAAGCAGAGTGAAACAGAGGCAGCGTGAAACAGAGGCAAACAGAGTTAGACAGATGCAAACAGAGTGAAACAGAAGCAAAAGAGTGAAACAGAGGCAAACGGAGTGAAACAGAGGCAAACAGAGTGAAACAGAGGCAAACAGAGTGAAACAGAGTGAAACGGAGGCCAACAGAGTGAAACAGAGGCAAACAGAGTGAAACAGAGGCAAACAGAGTGAAACAGAGGCAAACAGAGAGAAACAGAGGCAAACAGAGTGAAACAGAGGCAAACAGAGTGAAACAGAGGCAAACAGAGTGAAACAGAGGCAAACAGAGTGAAACAGAGACAAACAGAATGAAACAGACGCAAACAGACTTAAACAGAGGCAAGCAGACTTAAACAGAGGCAAACAGACTTAAACAGAGGCAAACATACTTAAGCAGAGGCAAACATACTTAAACAGAGGCAAACAGACTTAAACAGAGGCAAACAGACTTAAACAGAGGCAAAGAGACTTAAACAGAGGCAAACAGAGGCAAACAGAGGCAAACAGAGTGAAACAGAGGCAAGCAGATTTAAACAGAGGCAAACAGACTGAAACAGAGGCAAACAGACTGAAACAGAGACAAACAGAGGCAAAAAAGAGCGAAACAGAGGCAAACAGAGTGAAACAAAGGTAGACAGAGTGAAACAGAGGCAAACAGAGTGAATCAGAGCCAAACAGAGTGAAACAGTGGCAAACAGAGTGAAACAGAGGCTAACAGACTTAAAGAGGGGCAAACAGAGTGAAACAGAGGCAAACAGACTTAAACAGAGGCAAACAGACTTAAACAGAGGCAAACAGACTTAAACAGAGGCAATCAGAATTAAACAGCCTTATACAGAGGCAAACAGAGGCAAACAGAGGCAAACAGAGGCAAACAGAGGCAAACAGAAGCAAACAGAAGCAAACAGGTTTAAACAGAGGCAAACAGAGAAAAACAGAGGCAAACAGACTTAAACCGAGGCAAACAGACTTAAACAGAGGCAAACAGACTTGCACAGAGGCAAACAGACTTAAACAGAGGCAAACAGACTTAAACAGAGGCAAACAGAGTTAAACAGACTCAAACAGAGGCAAACAGAGGCAAACAGAGGCAAACAGACTTAAACAGAGGCAAACAGACCTAAAAAGAGGCAAACAGACTGAAACAGAGGCAAACAGACTTAAACAGAGGCCAACAGAATTAAGCAGAGGCAAACAGAGGCAAACAGAGGCAAACAGATGCAAACAGAGGCAAACAGGGTTAAACAGAGGCAAACAGACTTACACAGAGTTAAACAGAGGCATAAAAAGTGAAACAGAGGCAAAAAGAGTTAAACAGAGGCAAACAGACTTAAACAGAGGCAAACAAACTTAAACAGAGGCAAACAGACTTAAACAGAGGCAAACAGACTTAAACAGAGGCAAACAGACTTAAACAGAGGCAAACAGAGGCAAGCAGGGGCAAACAGAGGCAAACTGACTTAAACAGAGGCAAACAGAGGCAAATAGACTTAAACAGAGGCAAACAGACTTAAGCAGAGGCAAACAGAGGCAAACAGATGCAAACAGAGGCAAACAGGGTTAAACAGAGGCAAACAGACTTAAACAGAGTTAAACAGAGTTAAACAGAGGCATAAAAACTGAAACAGAGGCAAAAAGAGTGAAACAGAGGCAAACAAAATGAAACAGTGGCAAACAGAGTGAAACAGAGGGAAACAGAGTGAAACAGAGGCAAACAGAGTGAAACAAGGCACACAGAGTGAAACAGAGGCAAACAGACTTAAAGATGGGCACACAGAGTGAAACAGAGGCAAACAGAATGAAACAGAGGCAAACAGACTGAAACAGAGGCAAACAGACTGAAGCAGAGGCAAACCGACTGAAACAGAGGCAAAGAGACTTAAACAGAGGCAAAGAGACTTAAACAGAGTGAAACAGAGGCAAACAGAGTGAAACAGAGGCAAACAGAGTGAAACAGAGGCAAACAGACTTAAACAGAGGCAAACAAACTTAAACAGAGGCAAACAGACTTAAACAGAGGCAAACAGACTTAAACAGAGGCAAACAGACTTAAACAGAGGCAAACAGAGGCAAACAGGGGCAAACAGAGGCAAACAGACTTAAACAGAGGCAAACAGAGGCAAACAGACTTAAACAGAGGCAAACAGAGTGAAAGAGAGGCAAGAAGAGGAAATCGAGGCAAACAGAGTGAAACAGAGGCAAGAAGACTTAAACAGACGCAAACAGAGTGAAACAGAGGCAAACAGAGTGAAACAGAGGCAAACAGAATGAAACAGAGGCAAACAGACTGAAACAGAGGCAAACAGACTGAAACAGAGGCATACAGACTTAAACAGAGGCAAACAGACTTAAACAGAAGCAAACAGAGGCAAACAGAGTGAAACAGAGGCAAACAGAGTGAAACAGAGGCAAACAGAGTGAAACAGAGGCAAACAGACTTAAACAGAGGCAAACAAACTTAAACAGAGGCAAACAGACTTAAACAGAGGCAAACAGACTTAAACAGAGGCAAACAGACTTAAACAGAGGCAAACAGAGGCAAGCAGGGGCAAACAGAGGCAAACTGACTTAAACAGAGGCAAACAGAGGCAAATAGACTTAAACAAAGGCAAACAGAGTGAAAGAGAGGGCAAGAAGAGGAAATCGAGGCAAACAGAGTGAAACAGAGGCAAGAAGACTGAAACAGAGGCAAACAGAGTGAAACAGAGGCTAACAGACTTAAAGAGGGGCAAACAGAGTGAAACAGAGGCAAACACACTTAAACAGAGGCAAACAGACTTAAACAGAGGCAAACAGACTTAAACAGAGGCAATCAGAATTAAACAGCCTTATACAGAGGCAAACAGAGGCAAACAGAGGCAAACAGAGGCAAACAGAAGCAAACAGAAGCAAACAGGTTTAAACAGAGGCAAACAGAGTGAAACAGAGGCAAACAGACTTAAACCGAGGCAAACAGACTTAAACAGAGGCAAACAGACTTGCACAGAGGCAAACAGACTTAAACAGAGGCAAACAGACTTAAACAGAGGCAAACAGAGTTAAACAGACTCAAACAGAGGCAAACAGAGGCAAACAGAGGCAAACAGAGGCAAACAGACTTAAACAGAGGCAAACAGACCTAAACAGAGGCAAACAGACTGAAACAGAGGCAAACAGACTTAAACAGAGGCCAACAGACTTAAGCAGAGGCAAACAGAGGCAAACAGAGGCAAACAGATGCAAACAGAGGCAAACAGGGTTAAACAGAGGCAAACAGACTTACACAGAGTTAAACAGAGGCATAAAAAGTGAAACAGAGGCAAAAAGAGTGAAACAGAGGCAAACAAAATGAAACAGTGGCAAACAGTGTGAAACAGAGGGAAACAGAGTGAAACAGAGGCAAACAGAGTGAAACAAGGCACACAGAGTGAAACAGAGGCAAACAGACTTAAAGATGGGCACACAGAGTGAAACAGAGGCAAACAGAATGAAACAGAGGCAAACAGACTGAAACAGAGGCAAACAGACTGAAACAGAGGCAAACCGACTGAAACAGAGGCAAAGAGACTTAACAGAGGCAAAGAGACTTAAACAGAGTGAAACAGAGGCAAACAGAGTGAAACAGAGGCAAACAGAGTGAAACAGAGGCAAACAGACTTAAACAGAGGCAAACAAACTTAAACAGAGGCAAATAGACTTAAACAGAGGCAAACAGACTTAAACAGAGGCAAACAGACTTAAACAGAGGCAAACAGAGGCAACCAGGGGCAAACAGAGGCAAACAGACTTAAACAGAGGCAAACAGAGGCAAACAGACTTAAACAGAGGCAAACAGAGTGAAAGAGAGGCAAGAAGAGGAAATCGAGGCAAACAGAGTGAAACAGAGGCAAGAAGACTTAAACAGAAGCAAACAGAGTGAAACAGAGGCAAACAGACTGAAACAGAGGCAAACAGACTGAAACAGAGGCATACAGACTTAAACAGAGGCAAACAGACTTAAACAGAAGCAAACAGAGGCAAACAGAGTGAAACAGAGGCAAACAGAGTGAAACAGAGGCAAACAGAGTGAAACAGAGGCAAACAGACTTAAACAGAGGCAAACAAACTTAAACAGAGGCAAACAGACTTAAACAGAGGCAAACAGACTTAAACAGAGGCAAACAGACTTAAACAGAGGCAAACAGAGGCAAACAGGGGCAAAACAGAGGCAAACAGACTTAAACAGAGGCAAACAGAGGCAAACAGACTTAAACAGAGGCAAACAGAGTGAAAGAGAGGCAAGAAGAGGAAATCGAGGCAAACAGAGTGAAACAGAGGCAAGAAGACTTAAACAGAAGCAAACAGAGTGAAACAGAGGCAAACAGAGTGAAACAGAGGCAAACAGAATGAAACAGAGGCAAACAGACTGAAACAGAGGCAAACAGACTGAAACAGAGGCACACAGACTTAAACAGAGGCAAAAAGACTTAAACAGAAGCAAACAGAGGCAAACAGAGTGAAACAGAGGCAAACAGAGTGAAACAGAGGCAAACAGAGTGAAACAGAGGCAAACAGACTTAAACAGAGGCAAACAAACTTAAACAGAGGCAAACAGACTTAAACAGAGGCAAACAGACTTAAACAGAGGCAAACAGACTTAAACAGAGGCAAACAGAGGCAAGCAGGGGCAAACAGAGGCAAACTGACTTAAACAGAGGCAAACAGAGGCAAATAGACTTAAACAAAGGCAAACAGAGTGAAAGAGAGGCAAGAAGAGGAAATCGAGGCAAACAGAGTGAAACAGAGGCAAGAAGACTGAAACAGAGGCAAACAGAGTGAAACAGAGGCAAACAGAGTGAAACAGAGCCAAACAGAATGAAACAGACGCAAACAGACTTAAACAGAGGCAAACAGACTTAAACAGAGGCAAACAGACTTAAACAGAGGCAATCATACTTAAGCAGAGGCAAACAGACTTAAACAGAGGCAAACAGACTTGAACAGAGGCAAACAGACTTAAACAGAGGCAAAGAGACTTAAACAGAGGCAAACAGAGGCAAACAGAGGCAAACAGAGTGAAACAGAGGCAAACAGATTGAAACAGAGGCAAACAGACTGAAACAGAGGCAAACAGACTGAAACAGAGACAAACAGAGGCAAAAAGAGCGCAACAGAGGCAAACAGAGTGAAACAAAGGTAAACAGACTGAAACAGAGGCAAACAGAGTGAATCAGAGCCAAACAGAGTGAAACAGAGGCAAACAGAGCGAAACAGAGGCTAACAGACTTAATGAGGGGCAAACAGAGTGAAACAGAGGCAAACAGACTTAAACAGAAGCAAACATACTTAAACAGAGGCAAACAGACTTAAACAGAGGCAATCAGACTTAAACAGCCTTATACAGAGGCAAACAGAGGCAAACAGAGGCAAACAGAGGCAAACAGAGGCAAACAGAAGCAAACAGAAGCAAACAGGTTTAAACAGAGGCAAACAGAGTGAAACAGAGGCAAACAGACTTAAACCGAGGCAAACAGACTTAAACAGAGGCAAACAGACTTGCACAGAGGCAAACAGACTTAAACAGAGGCAAACAGACTTAAACAGAGGCAAACAAAATTAAACAGACTCAAACAGAGGCAAACAGAGGCAAACAGAGGCAAACAGAGGCAAACAGACTTAAACAGAGGCAAACAGACCTAAACAGAGGCAAACAGACTGAAACAGAGGCAAACAGACTTAAACAGAGGCCAACAGACTTAAGCAGAGGCAAACAGAGGCAAACAGAGGCAAACAGATGCAAACAGAGGCAAACAGGGTTAAACAGAGGCAAACAGACTTACACAGAGTTAAACAGAGGCATAAAAAGTGAAACAGAGGCAAAAAGAGTGAAACAGAGGCAAACAAAATGAAACAGTGGCAAACAGAGTGAAACAGAGGGAAACAGAGTGAAACAGAGGCAAACAGAGTGAAACAAGGCACACAGAGTGAAACAGAGGCAAACAGACTTAAAGATGGGCACACAGAGTGAAACAGAGGCAAACAGAATGAAACAGAGGGAAACAGACTGAAACAGAGGCAAACAGACTGAAACAGAGGCAAACCGACTGAAACAGAGGCAAAGAGACTTAAACAGAGGCAAAGAGACTTAAACAGAGTGAAACAGAGGCAAACAGAGTGAAACAGAGGCAAACAGACTTAAACAGAGGCAAACAAACTTAAACAGAGGCAAACAGACTTAAACAGAGGCAAACAGACTTAAACAGAGGCAAACAGAGGCAAGCAGGGGCAAACAGAGGCAAACTGACTTAAACAGAGGCAAACAGATTGAAACAGAGGCAAACAGACTTAAACAGAGGCAAACAGACTTAAGCAGAGGCAAACAGAGGCAAACAGATGCAAACAGAGGCAAACAGGGTTAAACAGAGGCAAAAAAGACTTAAACAGAGTTAAACAGAGTTAAACAGAGGCATAAAAAGTGAAACAGAGGCAAAAAGAGTGAAACAGTGGCAAACAGAGTGAAACAGAGGGAAACAGAGTGAAACAGAGGCAAACAGAGTGAAACAAGGCACACAGAGTGAAACAGAGGCAAACAGACTTAAAGATGGGCACACAGATTGAAACAGAGGCAAACAGAATGAAACAGAGGCAAACAGACTGAAACAGAGGCAAACAGACTGAAACAGAGGCAAACCGACTGAAACAGAGGCAAAGAGACTTAAACAGAGGCAAAGAGACTTAAACAGAGTGAAACAGAGGCAAACAGAGTGAAACAGAGGCAAACAGAGTGAAACAGAGGCAAACAGACTTAAACAGAGGCAAACAAACTTAAACAGAGGCAAACAGACTTAAACAGAGGCAAACAGACTTAAACAGAGGCAAACAGACTTAAACAGAGGCAAACAGAGGCAAACAGGGGCAAACAGAGGCAAACAGACTTAAACAGAGGCAAACAGAGGCAAACAGACTTAAACAGAGGCAAACAGAGTGAAAGAGAGGCAAGAAGAGGAAATCGAGGCAAACAGAGTGAAACAGAGGCAAGAAGACTTAAACAGAAGCAAACAGAGTGAAACAGAGGCAAACAGAGTGAAACAGAGGCAAACAGAATGAAACAGAGGCAAACAGACTGAAACAGAGGCAAACAGACTGAAACAAAGGCATACAGACTTAAACAGAGGCAAACAGACTTAAACAGAAGCAAAGAGAGGCAAACAGAGTGAAACAGAGGCAAACAGAGTGAAACAGAGGCAAACAGACTTAAACAGAGGCAAACAAACTTAAACAGAGGCAAACAGACTTAAACAGAGGCAAACAGACTTAAACAGAGGCAAACAGACTTAAACAGAGGCAAACAGAGGCAAGCAGGGGCAAACAGAGGCAAACTGACTTAAACAGAGGCAAACGGAGGCAAATAGACTTAAACAAAGGCAAACAGAGTGAAAGAGAGGCAAGAAGAGGAAATCGAGGCAAACAGAGTGAAACAGAGGCAAGAAGACTGAAACAGAGGCAAACAGAGTGAAACAGAGGCTAACAGACTTAAAGAGGGGCAAACAGAGTGAAACAGAGGCAAACAGACTTAAACAGAGGCAAACAGACTTAAACAGAGGCAAACAGACTTAAAGAGAGGCAATCAGAATTAAACAGCCTTATACAGAGGCAAACAGAGGCAAACAGAGGCAAACAGAGGCAAACAGAGGCAAACAGAAGCAAACAGAAGCAAACAGGTTTAAACAGAGGCAAACAGAGTGAAACAGAGGCAAACAGACTTAAACCGAGGCAAACAGACTTAAACAGAGGCAAACAGACTTGCACAGAGGCAAACAGACTTAAACAGAGGCAAACAGACTTAAACAGAGGCAAACAAAATTAAACAGACTCAAACAGAGGCAAACAGAGGCAAACAGAGGCAAACAGAGGCAAACAGACTTAAACAGAGGCAAACAGACCTAAACAGAGGCAAACAGACTGAAACAGAGGCAAACAGACTTAAACAGAGGCCAACAGACTTAAGCAGAGGCAAACAGAGGCAAACAGAGGCAAACAGATGCAAACAGAGGCAAACAGGGTTAAACAGAGGCAAACAGACTTACACAGAGTTAAACAGAGGCATAAAAAGTGAAACAGAGGCAAAAAGAGTGAAACAGAGGCAAACAAAATGAAACAGTGGCAAACAGAGTGAAACAGAGGGAAACAGAGTGAAACAGAGGCAAACAGAGTGAAACAAGGCACACAGAGTGAAACAGAGGCAAACAGACTTAAAGATGGGCACACAGAGTGAAACAGAGGCAAACAGAATGAAACAGAGGGAAACAGACTGAAACAGAGGCAAACAGACTGAAACAGAGGCAAACCGACTGAAACAGAGGCAAAGAGACTTAAACAGAGGCAAAGAGACTTAAACAGAGTGAAACAGAGGCAAACAGAGTGAAACAGAGGCAAACAGAGTGAAACAGAGGCAAACAGACTTAAACAGAGGCAAACAAACTTAAACAGAGGCAAACAGACTTAAACAGAGGCAAACAGACTTAAACAGAGGCAAACAGACTTAAACAGAGGCAAACAGAGGCAAACAGGGGCAAACAGAGGCAAACAGACTTAAACAGAGGCAAACAGAGGCAAACTGACTTAAACAGAGGCAAACAGAGTGAAAGAGAGGCAAGAAGAGGAAATCGAGGCAAACGGATTGAAACAGAGGCAAGAAGACTTAAACAGAAGCAAACAGAGTGAAACAGAGGCAAACAGAGTGAAACAGAGGCAAACAGAATGAAACAGAGGCAAACAGACTGAAACAGAGGCAAACAGACTGAAACAGAGGCATACAGACTTAAACAGAGGCAAACAGACTTAAACAGAAGCAAACAGAGGCAAACAGAGTGAAACAGAGGCAAACAGAGTGAAACAGAGGCAAACAGAGTGAAACAGAGGCAAACAGACTTAAACAGAGGCAAACAGACTTAAACAGAGGCAAACAGAGGCAAGCAGGGGCAAACAGAGGCAAACTGACTTAAACAGAGGCAAACAGAGGCAAATAGAATTAAACAAAGGCAAACAGAGTGAAAGAGAGGCAAGAAGAGGAAATCGAGGCAAACAGAGTGAAACAGAGGCAAGAAGACTGAAACAGAGTGAAACAGAGGCAAACAGAGTGAAACAGAGCCAAACAGAATGAAACAGACGCAAACAGACTTAAACAGAGGCAAACAGACTTAAACAGAGGCAAACAGACTCAAACAGAGGCAATCATACTTAAGCAGAGGCAAACATACTTAAACAGAGGCAAACAGACTTGAACAGAGGGAAACAGACTTAAACAGAGGCAAAGAGACATAAACAGCGGCAAACAGAGGCAAACAGAGGCAAACAGAGTGAAACAGAGGCAAACAGATTTAAACAGAGGCAAACAGACTGAAACAGAGGCAAACAGACTGAAACAGAAACAAACAGAGGCAAAAAGAGCGAAACAGAGGCAAACAGAGTGAAACAAAGGTAAACAGAGTGAAACAGAGGCAAACAGAGTGAATCAGAGCCAAACAGAGTGAAACAGAGGCAAACAGAGTGAAACAGAGGCTAACAGACTTAAAGAGGGGCAAACAGAGTGAAACAGAGGCAAACAGACTTAAACAGAGGCAAACAGACTTAAACAGAGGCAAACAGAATGAAACAGAGGCAATCAGAATTAAACAGCCTTATACAGAGGCAAACAGAGGCAAACAGAGGCAAACAGAGGCAAACAGAGGCAAACAGAAGCAAACAGAAGCAAACAGGTTTAAACAGAGGCAAACAGAGTGAAACAGAGGCAAACAGACTTAAACCGAGGCAAACAGACTTAAACAGAGGCAAACAGACTTGCACAGAGGCAAACAGACTTAAACAGAGGCAAACAGACTTAAACAGAGGCAAACAGAGTTAAACAGACTCAAACAGAGGCAAACAGAGGCAAACAGAGGCAAACAGAGGCAAACAGACTTAAACAGAGGCAAACAGACCTAAACAGAGGCAAACAGACTGAAACAGAGGCAAACAGACTTAAACAGAGGCCAACAGACTTAAGCAGAGGCAAACAGAGGCAAACAGAGGCAAACAGATGCAAACAGAGGCAAACAGGGTTAAACAGAGGCAAACAGACTTACACAGAGTTAAACAGAGGCATAAAAAGTGAAACAGAGGCAAAAAGAGTGAAACAGAGGCAAACAAAATGAAACAGTTGCAAACAGAGTGAAACAGAGGGAAACAGAGTGAAACAGAGGCAAACAGAGTGAAACAAGGCACACAGAGTGAAACAGAGGCAAACAGACTTAAAGATGGGCACACAGAGTGAAACAGAGGCAAACAGAATGAAACAGAGGCAAACAGACTGAAACAGAGGCAAACAGACTGAAACAGAGGCAAACCGACTGAAACAGAGGCAAAGAGACTTAAACAGAGGCAAAGAGACTTAAACAGAGTGAAACAGAGGCAAACAGAGTGAAACAGAGGCAAACAGAGTGAAACAGAGGCAAACAGAATGAAACAGAGGCAAACAAACTTAAACAGAGGCAAACAGACTTAAACAGAGGCAAACAGACTTAAACAGAGGCAAACAGACTTAAACAGAGGCAAACAGAGGCAAACAGGGGCAAACAGAGGCAAACAGACTTAAACAGAGGCAAACAGAGGCAAACAGACTTAAACAGAGGCAAACAGAGTGAAAGAGAGGCAAGAAGAGGAAATCGAGGCAAACAGAGTGAAACAGAGGCAAGAAGACTTAAACAGAAGCAAACAGAGTGAAACAGAGGCAAACAGAGTGAAACAGAGGCAAACAGAATGAAACAGAGGCAAACAGACTGAAACAGAGGCAAACAGACTGAAACAGAGGCACACAGACTTAAACAGAGGCAAAAAGACTTAAACAGAAGCAAACAGAGGCAAACAGAGTGAAACAGAGGCAAACAGAGTGAAACAGAGGCAAACAGAGTGAAACAGAGGCAAACAGACTTAAACAGAGGCAAACAAACTTAAACAGAGGCAAACAGACTTAAACAGAGGCAAACAGACTTAAACAGAGGCAAACAGACTTAAACAGAGGCAAACAGAGGCAAGCAGGGGCAAACAGAGGCAAACTGACTTAAACAGAGGCAAACAGAGGCAAATAGACTTAAACAAAGGCAAACAGAGTGAAAGAGAGGCAAGAAGAGGAAATCGAGGCAAACAGAGTGAAACAGAGGCAAGAAGACTGAAACAGAGGCAAACTTAGTGAAACAGAGGCAAACAGAGTGAAACAGAGCCAAACAGAATGAAACAGACGCAAACAGACTTAAACAGAGGCAAACAGACTTAAACAGAGGCAAACAGACTTAAACAGAGGCAATCATACTTAAGCAGAGGCAAACAGACTTAAACAGAGGCAAACAGACTTGAACAGAGGCAAACAGACTTAAACAGAGGCAAAGAGACTTAAACAGAGGCAAACAGAGGCAAACAGAGGCAAACAGAGTGAAACAGAGGCAAACAGATTTAAACAGAGGCAAACAGACTGAAACAGAGGCAAACAGACTGAAACAGAGACAAACAGAGGCAAAAAGAGCGCAACAGAGGCAAACAGAGTGAAACAAAGGTAAACAGACTGAAACAGAGGCAAACAGAGTGAATCAGAGCCAAACAGAGTGAAACAGAGGCAAACAGAGCGAAACAGAGGCTAACAGACTTAATGAGGGGCAAACAGAGTGAAACAGAGGCAAACAGACTTAAACAGAAGCAAACATACTTAAACAGAGGCAAACAGACTTAAACAGAGGCAATCAGACTTAAACAGCCTTATACAGAGGCAAACAGAGGCAAACAGAGGCAAACAGAGGCAAACAGAGGCAAACAGAAGCAAACAGAAGCAAACAGGTTTAAACAGATACAAACAGAGTGAAACAGAGGCAAACAGACTTAAACCGAGGCAAACAGACTTAAACAGAGGCAAACAGACTTGCACAGAGGCAAACAGACTTAAACAGAGGCAAACAGACTTAAACAGAGGCAAACAGAGTTAAACAGACTCAAACAGAGGCAAACAGAGGCAAACAGAGGCAAACAGAGGCAAACAGACTTAAACAGAGGCAAACAGACCTAAACAGAGGCAAACAGACTGAAACAGAGGCAAACAGACTTAAACAGAGGCCAACAGACTTAAGCAGAGGCAAACAGAGGCAAACAGAGGCAAACAGATGCAAACAGAGGCAAACAGGTTAAACAGAGGCAAACAGACTTACACAGAGTTAAACAGAGGCATAAAAAGTGAAACAGAGGCAAAAACAGTGAAACAGAGGCAAACAAAATGAAACAGTGGCAAACAGAGTGAAACAGAGGGAAACAGAGTGAAACAGAGGCAAACAGAGTGAAACAAGGCACACAGAGTGAAACAGAGGCAAACAGACTTAAAGATGGGCACACAGAGTGAAACAGAGGCAAACAGAATGAAACAGAGGCAAACAGACTGAAACAGAGGCAAACAGACTGAAACAGAGGCAAACCGACTGAAACAGAGGCAAAGAGACTTAAACAGAGGCAAAGAGACTTAAACAGAGTGAAACAGAGGCAAACAGAGTGAAACAGAGGCAAACAGAGTGAAACAGAGGCAAACAGACTTAAACAGAGGCAAACAAACTTAAACAGAGGCAAACAGACTTAAACAGAGGCAAACAGACTTAAACAGAGGCAAACAGACTTAAACAGAGGCAAACAGAGGCAAACTGACTTAAACAGAGGCAAACAGAGGCAAACTGACTTAAACAGAGGCAAACAGAGTGAAAGAGAGGCAAGAAGAGGAAATCGAGGCAAACGGAGTGAAACAGAGGCAAGAAGACTTAAACAGAAGCAAACAGAGTGAAACAGAGGCAAACAGAGTGAAACAGAGGCAAACAGAATGAAACAGAGGCAAACAGACTGAAACAGAGGCAAACAGACTGAAACAGAGGCATACAGACTTAAACAGAGGCAAACAGACTTAAACAGAAGCAAACAGAGGCAAACAGAGTGAAACAGAGGCAAACAGAGTGAAACAGAGGCAAACAGAGTGAAACAGAGGCAAACAGACTTAAACAGAGGCAAACAAACTTAAACAGAGGCAAACAGACTTAAACAGAGGCAAACAGACTTAAACAGAGGCAAACAGAGGCAAGCAGGGGCAAACAGAGGCAAACTGACTTAAACGGAGGCAAACAGAGGCAAATAGAATTAAACAAAGGCAAACAGAGTGAAAGAGAGGCAAGAAGAGGAAATCGAGGCAAACAGAGTGAAACAGAGGCAAGAAGACTGAAACAGAGTGAAACAGAGGCAAACAGAGTGAAACAGAGCCAAACAGAATGAAACAGACGCAAACAGACTTAAACAGAGGCAAACAGACTTAAACAGAGGCAAACAGACTCAAACAGAGGCAATCATACTTAAGCAGAGGCAAACATACTTAAACAGAGGCAAACAGACTTGAACAGAGGGAAACAGACTTAAACAGAGGCAAAGAGACATAAACAGAGGCAAACAGAGGCAAACAGAGGCAAACAGAGTGAAACAGAGGCAAACAGATTTAAACAGAGGCAAACAGACTGAAACAGAGGCAAACAGACTGAAACAGAGACAAACAGAGGCAAAAAGAGCGAAACAGAGGCAAACAGAGTGAAACAAAGGTAAACAGAGCGAAACAGAGGCAAACAGAGTGAATCAGAGCCAAACAGAGTGAAACAGAGGCAAACAGAGTGAAACAGAGGCTAACAGACTTAAAGAGGGGCAAACAGAGTGAAACAGAGGCAAACAGACTTAAACAGAGGCAAACAGACTTAAACAGAGGCAAACAGACTTAAACAGAGGCAATCAGAATTAAACAGCCTTATACAGAGGCAAACAGAGGCAAACAGAGGCAAACATAGGCAAACAGAAGCAAACAGTAGCAAACAGGTTTAAACAGCGGCAAACAGAGTGAAACAGAGGCAAACAGACTTAAACCGAGGCAAACAGACTTAAACAGAGGCAAACAGACTTGCACAGAGGCAAACAGACTTAAACAGAGGCAAACAGACTTAAACAGAGGCAAACAGAGTTAAACAGACTCAAACAGAGGCAAACAGAGGCAAACAGAGGCAAACAGAGGCAAACAGACTTAAACAGAGGCAAACAGACCTAAACAGAGGCAAACAGACTGAAACAGAGGCAAACAGACTTAAACAGAGGCCAACAGACTTAAGCAGAGGCAAACAGAGGCAAACAGAGGCAAACAGATGCAAACAGAGGCAAACAGGGTTAAACAGAGGCAAACAGACTTACACAGAGTTAAACAGAGGCATAAAAAGTGAAACAGAGGCAAAAAGAGTGAAACAGAGGCAAACAAAATGAAACAGTTGCAAACAGAGTGAAACAGAGGGAAACAGAGTGAAACAGAGGCAAACAGAGTGAAACAAGGCACACAGAGTGAAACAGAGGCAAACAGACTTAAAGATGGGCACACAGAGTGAAACAGAGGCAAACAGAATGAAACAGAGGCAAACAGACTGAAACAGAGGCAAACAGACTGAAACAGAGGCAAACCGACTGAAACAGAGGCAAAGAGACTTAAACAGAGGCAAAGAGACTTAAACAGAGTGAAACAGAGGCAAACAGAGTGAAACAGAGGCAAACAGAGTGAAACAGAGGCAAACAGAATGAAACAGAGGCAAACAAACTTAAACAGAGGCAAACAGACTTAAACAGAGGCAAACAGACTTAAACAGAGGCAAACAGACTTAAACAGAGGCAAACAGAGGCAAACAGGGGCAAACAGAGGCAAACAGACTTAAACAGAGGCAAACAGAGGCAAACAGACTTAAACAGAGGCAAACAGAGTGAAAGAGAGGCAAGAAGAGGAAATCGAGGCAAACAGAGTGAAACAGAGGCAAGAAGACTTAAACAGAAGCAAACAGAGTGAAACAGAGGCAAACAGAGTGAAACAGAGGCAAACAGAATGAAACAGAGGCAAACAGACTGAAACAGAGGCAAACAGACTGAAACAGAGGCACACAGACTTAAACAGAGGCAAAAAGACTTAAACAGAAGCAAACAGAGGCAAACAGAGTGAAACAGAGGCAAACAGAGTGAAACAGAGGCAAACAGAGTGAAACAGAGGCAAACAGACTTAAACAGAGGCAAACAAACTTAAACAGAGGCAAACAGACTTAAACAGAGGCAAACAGACTTAAACAGAGGCAAACAGACTTAAACAGAGGCAAACAGAGGCAAGCAGGGGCAAACAGAGGCAAACTGACTTAAACAGAGGCAAACAGAGGCAAATAGACTTAAACAAAGGCAAACAGAGTGAAAGAGAGGCAAGAAGAGGAAATCGAGGCAAACAGAGTGAAACAGAGGCAAGAAGACTGAAACAGAGGCAAACAGAGTGAAACAGAGGCAAACAGAGTGAAACAGAGCCAAACAGAATGAAACAGACGCAAACAGACTTAAACAGAGGCAAACAGACTTAAACAGAGGCAAACAGACTTAAACAGAGGCAATCATACTTAAGCAGAGGCAAACAGACTTAAACAGAGGCAAACAGACTTGAACAGAGGCAAACAGACTTAAACAGAGGCAAAGAGACTTAAACAGAGGCAAACAGAGGCAAACAGAGGCAAACAGAGTGAAACAGAGGCAAACAGATTGAAACAGAGGCAAACAGACTGAAACAGAGGCAAACAGACTGAAACAGAGACAAACAGAGGCAAAAAGAGCGCAACAGAGGCAAACAGAGTGAAACAAAGGTAAACAGAATGAAACAGAGGCAAACAGAGTGAATCAGAGCCAAACAGAGTGAAACAGAGGCAAACAGAGCGAAACAGAGGCTAACAGACTTAATGAGGGGCAAACAGAGTGAAACAGAGGCAAACAGACTTAAACAGAAGCAAACATACTTAAACAGAGGCAAACAGACTTAAACAGAGGCAATCAGACTTAAACAGCCTTATACAGAGGCAAACAGAGGCAAACAGAGGCAAACAGAGGCAAACAGAGGCAAACAGAAGCAAACAGAAGCAAACAGGTTTAAACAGAGGCAAACAGAGTGAAACAGAGGCAAACAGACTTAAACCGAGGCAAACAGACTTAAACAGAGGCAAACAGACTTGCACAGAGGCAAACAGACTTAAACAGAGGCAAACAGACTTAAACAGAGGCAAACAGAGTTAAACAGACTCAAACAGAGGCAAACAGAGGCAAACAGAGGCAAACAGAGGCAAACAGACTTAAACAGAGGCAAACAGACCTAAACAGAGGCAAACAGACTGAAACAGAGG
>JANJGN010004745.1:0-30470 GCA_026770705.1 Isurus oxyrinchus
CCCCCTCTTCACTGGGGGAGACACCAGCCCCTCTTCACTGGGGGAGGAGACAGCACCCCCTCCTCACTGGGGGAGACACCACCTCCTCTTCACTGGGGGAGACATCACCCCCTCTTCACTGGGGGAGACACCACCCCCTCCTCACTGGGGGAGACACCACCCCCTCTTCACTGGGGGAGACAGCATCACCTCTTCAGTGGGGGAGACACCACCCCCTCTTCACTGGGGGAGACACCACCCCCTCTTCACTGGGGGAGGAGACACCACCCACTCTTCACTGGGGGAGACATCACCCCCTCTTCACTGGGGGAGACACCACCCCCTCTTCACTGGGGAGACACCAGCCCCTCTTCACTGGGGGAGGAGACAGCACCCACTCTTCACTGGGGGAGACACCACCCCCTCTTCACTGGGGGAGACAGCATCACCTCTTCAGTGGGGGAGACACCACCCCCTCTTCACTGGGGGTGGAGACACCACCCCCTCTTCACTGGGGGAGACAGCATCACCTCTTCACTGGGGGAGACACCACCCCTCTTCACTGGGGGAGACACCACCCCCTCTTCACTGGGGGAGACACCACCCCCTCTTCACTGGGGGAGACACCACCCCCTCTTCACTGGGGGAGACACCACCCCCTCTTCACTGGGGGAGACACCACCCTCTCTTCACTGGGGTATACACCACCCCCTCCTCACTGGGGGAGACACCACCCCCTCTTCACTGGGGGAGGCACCACCCCCTCATCACTGGGGAGACACCACCCCGTTTTCACTGGGGGAGACACCACCCCCTCCTCACTGGGGAGACACCACCCCCTCTTCACTGGGGGAGACATCATCCCCTCTTCACTGGGGGAGACACCACCCCCTCTTCACTGGGGGAGACATACTCCCTCTTCACTGGGAGACACCACCCCGTTTTCACTGGGGGAGACACCACCCCCTCTTCACTGGGGGAGACATCATCCCCCTCTTCACTGGGTGAGACACCACCCCCTCTTCACTGGGGGAGACACCACCCCCTCTTCACTGGGGGAGGAGACACCACCCGCTCTTCACTGGGGTAGACACCACCCCCTCTTCACTGGGGGAGACACCACCCCCTCCTCACTGGGGGAGACACCACCTCCTCTTCACTGGGGGAGACACCACCTCCTCTTCACTGGGGTGGGACACCACCCCCTCCTCACTGGGGGAGAAGACACCACCACCTCTTCACTGGGGTGGAACACCACCCCCTCTTCACTGTTGGAGACACCACCCCCTCCTCACTGGGGAAGGGGCCACATTTGACCTTGTGAGCCGCGATCTCCTCCCCCTCCGAGAGGTGGCGTCTGTTCCAGGGTTGCCTTGGGCTGTGGGGATGTGGAGACCTCCATCTTTGAGGCCCCCGCCTCCTCTTTCAGTCCTCCCAGATACTCCGCCCTCTGGTGGCTTGGCTGGTCTATTCCTTTTGAGGAATACCGCCGGCTCGGGATTGCGCGACCCATCGGCGCTGGACTCGGGAACCCACGTGGGGTCGATGCCTGACCTGGCACCTGAAGCCGAGGTTCACGTTTGCCCGCGAGCACGAGCTGACGTGTCCCCGGATGAAGTCTTCCTCCCCAAGCCCTTGTCACTGGGTGTCCGGGGATCAGTGTTGGTTCGGGGAATTCGGGGGGAGGGGGTTTTGGGGGTACTGCCTCCAAATGCCACCTCTTCTCCCTTGGGGTCTCTCCCCCCAGCAACCCACCGCCAACCAAGATGGAGGTGGCTGCCGGCGGCACCTCGCCTTGCAGGGGGGGAAGATGGAGGGGTGGAGGGGGCAAGAATTGCGGCAGCCTGGATGGTATTGGTGGCTTTGGAGGTGGGGCAGTTCTTCCTGTTGTGCCCCACCCCCTTGCAGGCGTGGCATCTGCTGACCAGAAAACGTGATAGGCGGCCCCCTCAAGGGTGATATCAAAGCCCCCCAACCACCTCGGTGCACTCCTCCCGGTCCCGGCGTACAAAAACCTGGTGCCGGAAGGAGTACGCCTGACGAAGGCTCGCTTCCTTCAGCCCAAACAGGATCAGCGCCACCCCTGACGTCACCTCCCCCAGATGACAGAGGTGGGGGAGAAGGAGCCCATCAGGGTTGAATGAATCAGCCTCTGGGCGGTGACCTCCAGAGGGACCAGCACCAGATACACCCCGCCCAGTGTGAGCCCCTTGTTGAGGGTCAGGTTCACTGCCCGCTCGGCCTTTAGGAAGACTACGGCCTTCCCGGACATCTTGGGGGCTGCAACTATGGCCGAGTATCCAACAACACCGGCCAGGGCCTTCACGCAGGCCTCAATCGTCACGGTGGGCGAGTGTGTAGCACTTCAGCCCCGGCTTGCGGGCCAGTAGCCCAAAACGTGACAGGGCCACAGAGCAAGCAGGAGCCAAGCCGCTCTCATGGAGGTAGCCCGAGTGGGCCCCACCACCAGGGAAGTTGTTGACGCCATCAGGCAGTGCTACACCCACCCCAATACAGGCAAAATGTAGACAACACACAGAGCAAAGGGGAGTGAGGGAGGGGGAGGGGGAGGGGGCAAAGGCAGGCAGGTACCCCAATGTTTTGTGAGGTGGGAGGGTTCCGATGTTCAGACAAAAGTCAGTTCTTTTCTCCCCCAGGCATCTGTCCCTTGCAGCAAAAAGCCCTCCCCCCTCCGGCTGGAGTTGGGTCCTCCTCCCCTCCGGCTCTCTCCAAACTCCCACTCCCAGGCTCTTCAGGCCTTGCTAGGCCGCAGCCTGTAGTAGCAGCAGCAGCTTGTAGGAGTCTCCAAAAAGAAGAGTCCAAATCTCAAACGTCTTTCTCCTCCCAGTGGGCAGCAGACGTCTTCCTCCTGGTAAAGGCCAAAAGCAGAATCTTCAGTGGCAGAAACCACAGGAGCACCAAACAGCAGCAACTCCCCCTCCCAACTGCAGCTCGGGCAACAATGAGCTGCACCTGAGCCTATTCAGGAAGATGGGTGTTTTTTCCAGGCCGTTGCGGGGTTTTACTTGGAGCTGGTGTACTTGGTCACCGCCTTTGTGCCCTCCGACACGGCGTGCTTGGCCAGTTCCCCGGGCAGCAGAGGGCGCACGGCGGTCTGGATCTCCCGGGAGCTGATGGTGCTGCGCTTGTTGTAATGGGCCGGGCGGGAAGCCTCACCCGCGACGCGCTGGAAAATATCGCTCACCAGAGGGTTCTTGATGCTCAGGGCCTTGGAGGAGATGTCGGTGTCGGGGTGAACCCGCTTCATCACCCGGAGTAAACTTTCCTTCCCCCACCTTCACCGCTTCTCCCCGCCCTTTGCTGACAGGTTCTTTAAGGCTTTCTTGGCTCCCTTCCTGGGAGCTGGTTTCTTCTCCTAGGCCACGGGTGTTAATCACTTGTACATAATGTTCACGATTGTGAATAAACTCCCAGGAAGGTCTCCCTGCCTGTGGCTCTGTAATGACTTCATGTAACCAGACAGGTTTCAACCAGAAATAGATAACTTGCAGCAGAGAACTTTTTAGATGCTTGAACCAGGTCCTCGACAAGAAGGCCCTGGCCCCTGGATTTCCTGCGCTTATCCTCATTGGTCAGAGCCTCCAAGAACAATCACGTGACCCTTGATAGACTGTACGAGAGGCTATATCTTTAGTTACTACAGGCTCCTTGTTCTGATGAGCAGTGTTCGTGTCACTCCGATGTGAAACCTTTCTGTACAAGATAAAGGCAGGTGTCTCAGTCCAGGGCCTCTTCCCTGTGTCTGTGCAGCCTTCAGACCACAGTGATGGTCCAGCCTCACACTCCCTGGACACATTACTGATGCCTGAACCTCGATGGTGCTGGTCATTGCTGCCAGAATGTAGTGGGCAGGTGTCACAGAGTTCCCTCATTCTCTCTGTGTGCTCTCAGCACCTTTAAGGTGGGGCTGGTCCCCATCTCATCAGCATCTGTGACTAGTGACGCTGTGCACCAGCTCCTGAAGGGCTGAGGTGCTGAAGGCTGACACAGCATCAGATGCATCTAAAGTTTCATGGCTGCGTCTCTGAGCTGACCCTGATCACAGAGCACAAGTGAGCTGCCCTCGGCCAGACAGGAGTCAGACAGTCTCAGAGGCTGTGTGAAGATCTATGGAGTGTCCTCACTGCCTGTCGTTATCATCCTCCTGTAATCGAGCGACTATGGGGGCCTCCACTGCGTCTCCATGACAGGAGCATTCTCTCAGAGGGTGTTGGTGCTGAGATAAGTGAGACTGGAGTCAAACGTTCACAGCTGTGATGTGAGGATCTATGGGGACACCTCACTGCATCTCGTCATCATCCTCCACAAATCTGGCAGCTATGAGGGCCGCCTGAGCTCACCTGTCTTGTCTAGCCAGTGTGAGGGCCTCATCCCCATCATCGTCGCCTCCGAGGACCTCCTCTCCCTTATCTCTGTCAACGTCCTCCTCATCTGGGGAGACCTCCAGCTCCTCCATCTCCCCCTCAGCCAGCTCCTCTCCCCATTGCAGCACCAGGTTGTAAAGGGTGCAGCAGACGGTGATGATGTGTGACACCCTCTGTGGACTGTATTGCAGGGCTCCACCAGACAGGTCCAGGCACTGGAACCACATCTTCAGCATCCTGATGGTCTGCTCCACCAAGCTGCGAGTTGCAGATTGAGCCTTGTTATACCTTCGCTCTGCTGCAGTCTGAGGCTACCGCACGGGTCTCATCAGTCACGGCCTCTGTGGGTGGCCCTTGTCCCCCAGGAGACAACCCTGCAGACTCTGTGGACCCTGGAAGATGTCA
This sequence comes from Isurus oxyrinchus, assembly GCA_026770705.1. NCBI lineage: Eukaryota > Metazoa > Chordata > Chondrichthyes > Lamniformes > Lamnidae > Isurus > Isurus oxyrinchus. The sequence goes on from JANJGN010004745.1 coordinate 4,770, forward strand.
GGGATCTGTGACCGACTGAGAACGTAGGAGACGTGCACACTCCCTGGGAACCGTGCACAGACCCTGCAGAATGTGTTTGTGGTGGTCACACACCAGCTGCACATCCGCGAATGGAAGCCCTTGCGGTTGATATAGTTGTCTGCTTGTTGCCACGGAGATCTGAGCGCCATGTGAGTGCAGTCGATGGAACCCTGCACCTGTGGGAAACCTGAGATCTGGGCAAATCCAATCACTCTTGTATCCTGGCTCTCCTGGTCCCGGGCGAAATGCACAGAGTTGTGTGCCTTTGTGAAGATGGTGTCTGTGACCCCATGGATACATTTGTGGGTGGAGGTTTGTGATATCCCACAGAGATCACCTGTGGAGCCCTGAAAGGAGCCACTGGTGTAGGGCAGCCCTGTACCCCCTCCCCAACTCACCTCAACCACAGGGCAGCCCTGTACCAGCCTCCCCTACTCACCTCAACCACAGGGCAGCCCTGTACTCCCTCCCCAACTCACCTCAACCACAGGGCAGCCCTGTACCCCCTCCCCAACTCATATCAACCACAGGGCAGCCCTGTACCCCCTCCCCAACTCACCTCAACCACAGGGCAGCCCTGTACCCCCCTCCCCAACTCACCTCAACCACAGGGCAGCCCTGTACCCCCTCCCCAACTCACCTCAACCACAGGGCAGCACTGTACCCCCTCCCCAACTCACCTCAACCACAGGGCAGCCCTGTACGCCCCTCCCCAACTCACCTCAACCACAGGGCAGTCCTGTACCCCCTTCCCCAACTCACCTCAACCACAGGGCAGCCCTGTACCCCCTCCCCAACTCACCTCCACCACAGGGCTGCCCTGTACCCTCTCCCCAACTCACCTCAACCACAGGGCAGCCCTGTACCCCCCTCCCCAACTCACCTCAACCACAGGGCAGTCCTGTACCCACTTCCCCAACTCACCTCAACCACAGGGCAGTCCTGTACCCCCTTCCCCAACTCAGCTCAACCACAGGGCAGCCCTGTACCCCCTCCCCAACTCACCTCAACCATAGGGCAGCCCTGTACCCCCTCCCCAACTCACCTCAACCACAGGGCAGCCCTGTACCCACCTCCCCAAATCACCTCAGCCACAGGACAGCCCTGTACCCCCTCCCCAACTCACCTCAACCACAGGGCAGCCCTGTTCCCCTCCCCAACTCACCTCAACCACAGGGCAGCCCTGTACCCCCCTCCCCAACTCACCTCAACCACAGGGCAGCCCTGTACACCCTCCCCAACTCACCTCAACCACAGGGCAGCCCTGTACACCCTCCCCAACTCACCTCAACCACAGGGCAGCCCTGTACCCCCCTCCCCTACTCACCTCAACCACAGGGCAGCCCTGTACCCCCTCCCCAACTCACCTCAACCACAGGACTGCCCTGTATACCCTCCCCAACTCTCCTCAACCACAGGGCAGCCCTGTACCCGCTCCCCAATTCAGGTCAACCACAGGGCAGCCCTGTAACCCCCTCCCCAACTCACCTCAACCACAGGGCAGCCCTGTGCCCCATCCCCAACTCACCTCAACCACAGGGCAGCCCTGCACCAATCTCCCCAAATCACCTCAACCACAGGACAGCCCTGTACCCCCTCCCCAACTCATCTCAAGCACAGGGCAGCCCTGTACCCCCTCCCCAACTCACCTCAAACACAGGGCAGCCCTGTACCCCCCTCCCCAACTCACCTCAACCACAGGGCAGCCCTGTACCCCCTCCCCAACTCACCTCAACCACAGGGCAGCCCTGTACCCCCCTCCCCAACTCACCTCAACCACAGGGCAGCCCTGTACCCCCCTCCCCAACTCACCTCAACCACAGGGCAGTCCTGTACCCCCTTCCCCAACTCACCTCAACCACAGGGAAGCCCTGTACCCGCTCCCAAACTCACCTCAACCACAGGGCAGCCCTGTACCCCCTCCGCAACTTACCTCAACCACAGGGCAGCCCTGTACGCCCTCCCCAACTCACCTAAACCACAGGGCAGCCCTGTACCCTCCTCCCCAAATCACCTCAACCACAGGACAGCCCTGTACCCCCTCCCCAACTCACCTCAACCACAGGACAGCCCTGTACCCCCTCCCCAACTCACCTTAACCACAGGGCAGCACTGTACCCCCTCCCCAACTCACCTCAACCCCAGGGCAGCCCTGTACCCCCTCCCCAACTCACCACAACCAGAGGGCAGCCCTGTACACCCTCCCCAACTCACCTCAACCACAGGGCAGCCCAGTACCCCCCTCCCCAACTCACCTCAACCACAGGACAGCGCTGTACACCCCTCCCCAACTCACCTCAACCACAGGGCAGCCCTGTACCAGCCTCCCCTACTCACCTCAACCACAGGGCAAGCCTGTACTCCCTCCCCAACTCACCTCAACCACAGGGCAGCCCTGTACCCCCTCCCCAACTCACCTCAACCACAGGGCAGCCCTGTACCCCCTCCCCAACTCACCTCAACCACAGGGCAGCCCTGTACCCCCTTCCCCAACTCACCTCAACCACAGGGCAGCCCTGTACCCCCTCCCCAACTCACCTCAACCACAGGGCAGCCCTGTACCCCCTCCCCAACTCACCTCAACCACAGGGCAGCCCTGTACGCCCCTCGCCAACTCACCTCAACCACAGGGCAGTCCTGTACCCCCTTCCCCAACTCACCTCAACCACAGGGCAGCCCTGTACCCCCCTCCCCTACTCACCTCAACCACAGGGCAGCCCTGTACCCCCTCCCCAACACACCTCAACCACAGGGCAGCCCTGTACCCCCTCCCCAACTCACCTCAACACAGGGCAGCCCTGTACCCACCTCCCCAACTCACCTCAACCACAGGACAACCCTGTACCCCCTCCCCAACTCACCTCAATCACAGGCCAGCCCTGTACCCCCTCCCCAACTCACCACAAACACAGGGCGGCCCTGTACCCCCTCCCCAACTCACCTCAACCACAGGGCAGTTCTGTACCCCCTTCCCCAACTCACCTCAACCACAGGGCAGCCCTGTACCCCCTCCCCAACTCACCTAAACCATAGGACAGCCCTGTACACCCTCCCCAACTCACCTCAACCACAGGGCAGCACTGTACCCACCTTCCCAAATCACCTCAACCACAGGACAGCCCTCTACCCCCTCCCCAACACACCTCAACCACAGGGCAGCCCTGTACCCCCTCCCCAACTCACCTCAAACACAGGGCAGCCCTGTACCCCCCTCCCCAACACACCTCAACCACAGGGCAGCCCTGTACCCCCTCCCCAACTCACCTCAACCACAGGGCAGCCCTGTACCCCCTCCCCAACTCACCTCAACCACAGGGCAGGCCTGTACCCCCCTCCCCAACTCACCTCAACCACAGGGCAGCCCTCTACCACCTCCTCAACTTACCTCAACCACAGGGCAGCCCTGTACGCCCTCCCCAACTCACCTCAACCACAGGGCAGCCCTGTACCCTCCTCCCAAATCACCTCAACCACAGGACAGCCCTGTACCCCCTCCGCAACTCACCTCAACCACAGGACAGCCCTGTACCCCCTCCCCAACTCAACTTAACCACAGTGCAGCCCTGTACCACCTCCCCAACTCACCTCAACCCCAGGGCAGCCCAGCATTCCCTCCCCAACTCACCTCAACCACAGGGCAGCCCTGTACACCCTCCCCAAGTCACCTCAACCACAGGGCAGCCCTGTACCCCCTCCCCAACTCACCTCAACCAGAGGACAGCCCTGTACACCCCTCCTCAACTCACCTCAACCACAGGGCAGCCCTGTACACCCTCCCCAACTCAACTCAACCACAGGGCAGCCCTGTAACCCCTCCCCAACTCACCTCAACCACAGGGCAGCCCTGTAACCCCCTCCCCAACTCACCTCAACCACAGGGCAGCTCTGTACCCCCTCCCCAACTCACCTCAACCACAGGGCAGCCCTGTACCCCCTCCCCAACTCACCTCAACCACAGGGCAGCCCTGTACCGGCCTCCCCTACTCACCTCAACCACAGGGCAGCCCTGTACCCCCTCCCCAACTCACCTCAACCACAGGGCAGCCCTGTACCCCCTCCCCAACTCACCTCAACCACAGGGCAGCCCTCTACCCCCTCCCCAACTCTCCTCAACCACAGGGCAGCCCTGTACCCCCCCTCCCCTTCTCACCTCAACCACAGGGGAGCCCTGTACCCCCTCCCCAACTCACCTCAACCCCAGGGCAGCACTGTACCCACTCCCCAACTCACCACAACCGCAGGGCAGACCTGTACACCCTCCCCAACTCACCTCAACCACAGGGCAGCCCTGTACCCCCTCCACAACTCACCTCAACCACAGGGCAGCCCTGTACCACCCTCCCCAACTCACCTCAACAACAGGGCAGCCCTGTACCCCATCCCCAACTCACCTCAACCAAAGGGAAGCCCTGTACCCCCTCCCCAACACACCTCAACCACAGGGCAGCCCTGTACCCCCCCTCCCCAACTTACCTCAACCACAGGGCAGACCTGTACCCCCTTCCCCAACTCACCTCAACCACAGGGCAGCCCTGTACCCCCTCCACAACACACCTCAACCACAGGGCAGCCCTGTACCCCCTCCCCAACTCACCTCAACCAAAGGGCAGCCCTGTACCCACGCCCCAAATCACGCCAACCACAGGACAGCCCTGTACCCCCTCCCCAACTCAACTCAGCCACAGGACAGCCCTGTACCCCCTCCCCTACTCACCTCAACCAGAGGGCAGACCTGTACCCCCTCCCCAACTCACCTCAACCACAGGGCAGCCCTGTACCCACCTCCCCAAATCACCTCAACCACAGGACAGCCCTGTACCTCATTCCCCAACTCACCTCAACCACAGGGCAGCCCTGTATCCCCTCCCCAACTCACCTCAACCACAGGGCAGCCCTGTACCCCTCCCCAACTCACCTCAAGCACAGGACAGCCCTGTACCCCCTCCCCAACTTACCTCAACCACAGGGCAGCCCTGTACCCCTCCCCAACTCACCTCAACCACAGGGCAGCCCTGTACCCCCTCCCCAACTCACCTCAACCACAGGGCAGCCCAGTACCCCCTCCCCAACTCACCTCAACCACAGGGCAACAGTGTACCCACCTCCCCAAATCACGCCAACCACAGGACAGCCCTGTACCCCCTCCCCAACTCACCTCAACCAGAGGGCAGCCCTGTACCCCCTCCCCAACTCACGTCAACCACAGGGCAGCCCTGTGCCCCCTCCCCAACTCACCTCAACCACAGGGCAACCCTGTACCCGTTCCCCAACTCACCTCAACCACAGGGCAGCCCTGTACCCAACCTCCCCAAATCACCTCAACCACAGGGCAGTCCTGTACCCCCTTCCCCAACTCACCTCAACCACAGGGCAGCCCTGTACCTCCCTCCCCAACTCACCTCAACCACAGGGCAGAAATGTACCCCTTCCCCAACTCACCTCAACCACAGGGAAGCCCTGTACCCCCCTCCCCAACTCACCTCAACCAAAGGGCAGCCCTGTAACCCCTCCCCAACTCACCTCAGCCACAGGACAGCCCTGTACCCACCTCCCCAAATCACCTCAATGACTGGACTGCCCTGTACCCCCTCCCCAACTCACCTCAACCACAGGACAGCCCTGTACCCCCTCCCCAACTCACCTCAACCACAGGGCAGCCCTGTACCCCCTACCCAACTCACCTCAAACACAGGGCACCCTGTACCCCCCCTCCCCAACTCACCTCAACCACAGGGCAGCCCTGTACCCTCCTCCCAAATCACCTCAAACACAGGACAGCCCTGTCCCCCTCCCCAACTCACCTCAACCACAGGACAGCCCTGTACCCCGTCCCCAACTCAACTTAACCAAAAGGCAGCACTGTACCCCCTCCCCAACTCACCTCAACCCCAGGGCTGCCCTGTACCCCCTCCCCAACTCACCTCAACCACAGGACAGCCCTGTACCCCCTCCCCAAATCACCTCAAACACAGGGCAGCCCTGTACCCCCTCGGCAACTCACCTCAACCACAGGGCAGTCCTGTACCCCCTTCCCCAACTCACCTCAACCACAGGGCAGACCTGTACCCCCTTCCCAACTCACCTCAACCACAGGACAGCCCTGTACCCCCTCCCCTGCTCACCTCAACCACAGGGCAGCATTGTACCAACCTTCCCAAATCACCTCAACCACAGGACAGCCCTCTACCCCCTCCCCAACTCACCTCAACCACAGGGCAGCCCTGTACCCCCTACCCAACACACCTCAAACACAGGGCAGCTCTGTACCCCCCTCCCCAACTCACCTCAACCACAGGGCAGCCCTGTCCCCCCTCCCCAACTCACCTCAACCACAGGGCAGCCCTGTACCCCCTCCCCAACTCACCTCAACCACAGGGCAGCCCTGTACCCCCCTCCCCAACTCACCTCAACCACAGGGCTGCCCTGTACCCCCTCCCCAACTCACCTCAACCAAAGGGCAGCCCTGTACGCCCCTCCCCAACTCACCTCAACCACAGGGCAGTCCTGTACCCCCTTCCCCAACTCACCTCAACCACAGGGAAGCCCTGTACCCCCTCCCCAACTCACCTCAACCACAGGGCAGCCCTGTACCCCTTCCCCAACTTACCTCAACCACAGGGCAGCCCTGTACGCCCTCCCCAAATCACCTCAACCACAGGGCAGCCCTGTACCCTCCTCCCAAATCACCTCAAACACAGGACAGCCCTGTACCCCCTCCCCAACTCAATTTAACCAAAGGGCAGCCCTGTACCCCCTCCCCAACTCACCTCAACCACAGGGCAGCCCTGTACACCCTCCCCAACTCATCTCAACCACAGGGCAGCCCTGTACCCCCTCCCCAACACACCTCAACCACAGGACAGCCCTGTACACCCCTTCTCAACTCACCTCAACCACAGGGCAGCCCTGTAAACCCTCCCCTACTCACCTCAACCACAGGGCAGCATTGTACCCACCTTCCCAAATCACCTCAACCACAGGACAGCCCTGTACCCCCTGCCCAACTTACCTCAACCACAGGGCAGCCCTGTACCCCCTCCCCAACTCACCTCAAACACAGGGCAGCCCTGTACCCCCCCTATCCAACTCACCTCAATCGCAGGGCAGCCCTGTACCCCCTCCCCAACTCATCTAAACCACAGGGCAGCCATGTACCCCCTCCCCAACTAACATCAACCACAGGGCAGCCCTGTACGCCCCTCCCCAACTCACCTCAACAACAGGGCAGTCCTGTACCCCCTTCCCCAACTCACCTCAACCACAGGGCAGCCCTGTACCCCCTCCCCAACTCACCTCAACCACAGGGCAGCCCTGTACCCCCTCCCCAACTCACCTCCACCACAGGGCTGCCCTGTACCCTCTCCCCAACTCACCTCAACCACAGGGCAGCCCTGTACCCCCCTCCCCAACTCACCTCAACCACAGGGCAGTCCTGTACCCACTTCCCCAACTCACCTCAACCACAGGGCAGTCCTGTACCCCCTTCCCCAACTCAGCTCAACCACAGGGCAGCCCTGTACCCCCTCCCCAACTCACCTCAACCATAGGGCAGCCCTGTACCCCCCTCCCCAACTCACCTCAACCACAGGGCAGCCCTGTACCCACCTCCCCAAATCACCTCAGCCACAGGACAGCCCTGTACCCCCTCCCCAACTCACCTCAACCACAGGGCAGCCCTGTTCCCCTCCCCAACTCACCTCAACCACAGGGCAGCCCTGTACCCCCCTCCCCAACTCACCTCAACCACAGGGCAGCCCTGTACACCCTCCCCAACTCACCTCAACCACAGGGCAGCCCTGTACACCCTCCCCAACTCACCTCAACCACAGGGCAGCCCTGTACCCCCCTCCCCTACTCACCTCAACCACAGGGCAGCCCTGTACCCCCTCCCCAACTCACCTCAACCACAGGACTGCCCTGTATCCCCTCCCCAACTCTCCTCAACCACAGGGCAGCCCTGTACCCGCTCCCCAATTCAGGTCAACCACAGGGCAGCCCTGTAACCCCCCTCCCCAACTCACCTCAACCACAGGGCAGCCCTGTGCCCCATCCCCAACTCACCTCAACCACAGGGCAGCCCTGCACCAATCTCCCCAAATCACCTCAACCACAGGACAGCCCTGTACCCCCTCCCCAACTCATCTCAAGCACAGGGCAGCCCTGTACCCCCTCCCCAACTCACCTCAAACACAGGGCAGCCCTGTACCCCCCTCCCCAACTCACCTCAACCACAGGGCAGCCCTGTACCCCCTCCCCAACTCACCTCAACCACAGGGCAGCCCTGTACCCCCCTCCCCAACTCACCTCAACCACAGGGCAGCCCTGTACCCCCCTCCCCAACTCACCTGAACCACAGGGCAGTCCTGTACCCCCTTCCCCAACTCACCTCAACCACAGGGAAGCCCTGTACCCGCTCCCAAACTCACCTCAACCACAGGGCAGCCCTGTACCCCCTCCGCAACTTACCTCAACCACAGGGCAGCCCTGTACGCCCTCCCCAACTCACCTAAACCACAGGGCAGCCCTGTACCCTCCTCCCCAAATCACCTCAACCACAGGACAGCCCTGTACCCCCTCCCCAACTCACCTCAACCACAGGACAGCCCTGTACCCCCTCCCCAACTCACCTTAACCACAGGGCAGCACTGTACCCCCTCCCCAACTCACCTCAACCCCAGGGCAGCCCTGTACCCCCTCCCCAACTCACCACAACCAGAGGGCAGCCCTGTACACCCTCCCCAACTCACCTCAACCACAGGGCAGCCCAGTACCCCCCTCCCCAACTCACCTCAACCACAGGACAGCGCTGTACACCCCTCCCCAACTCACCTCAACCACAGGGCAGCCCTGTACCAGCCTCCCCTACTCACCTCAACCACAGGGCAAGCCTGTACTCCCTCCCCAACTCACCTCAACCACAGGGCAGCCCTGTACCCCCTCCCCAACTCACCTCAACCACAGGGCAGCCCTGTACCCCCTCCCCAACTCACCTCAACCACAGGGCAGCCCTGTACCCCCCTCCCCAACTCACCTCAACCACAGGGCAGCCCTGTACCCCCTCCCCAACTCACCTCAACCACAGGGCAGCCCTGTACCCCCTCCCCAACTCACCTCAACCACAGGGCAGCCCTGTACGCCCCTCGCCAACTCACCTCAACCACAGGGCAGTCCTGTACCCCCTTCCCCAACTCACCTCAACCACAGGGCAGCCCTGTACCCCCCTCCCCTACTCACCTCAACCACAGGGCAGCCCTGTACCCCCTCCCCAACACACCTCAACCACAGGGCAGCCCTGTACCCCCTCCCCAACTCACCTCAACACAGGGCAGCCCTGTACCCACCTCCCCAACTCACCTCAACCAAAGGACAACCCTGTACCCCCTCCCCAACTCACCTCAATCACAGGCCAGCCCTGTACCCCCTCCCCAACTCACCACAAACACAGGGCGGCCCTGTACCCCCTCCCCAACTCACCTCAACCACAGGGCAGTTCTGTACCCCCTTCCCCAACTCACCTCAACCACAGGGCAGCCCTGTACCCCCTCCCCAACTCACCTAAACCATAGGACAGCCCTGTACACCCTCCCCAACTCACCTCAACCACAGGGCAGCACTGTACCCACCTTCCCAAATCACCTCAACCACAGGACAGCCCTCTACCCCCTCCCCAACACACCTCAACCACAGGGCAGCCCTGTACCCCCTCCCCAACTCACCTCAAACACAGGGCAGCCCTGTACCCCCCTCCCCAACACACCTCAACCACAGGGCAGCCCTGTACCCCCTCCCCAACTCACCTCAACCACAGGGCAGCCCTGTACCCCCTCCCCAACTCACCTCAACCACAGGGCAGGCCTGTACCCACCTCCCCAACTCACCTCAACCACAGGGCAGCCCTCTACCACCTCCTCAACTTACCTCAACCACAGGGCAGCCCTGTACGCCCTCCCCAACTCACCTCAACCACAGGGCAGCCCTGTACCCTCCTCCCAAATCACCTCAACCACAGGACAGCCCTGTACCCCCTCCGCAACTCACCTCAACCACAGGACAGCCCTGTACCCCCTCCCCAACTCAACTTAACCACAGTGCAGCCCTGTACCACCTCCCCAACTCACCTCAACCCCAGGGCAGCCCAGCATTCCCTCCCCAACTCACCTCAACCACAGGGCAGCCCTGTACACCCTCCCCAAGTCACCTCAACCACAGGGCAGCCCTGTACCCCCTCCCCAACTCACCTCAACCAGAGGACAGCCCTGTACACCCCTCCTCAACTCACCTCAACCACAGGGCAGCCCTGTACACCCTCCCCAACTCAACTCAACCACAGGGCAGCCCTGTAACCCCTCCCCAACTCACCTCAACCACAGGGCAGCCCTGTAACCCCCTCCCCAACTCACCTCAACCACAGGGCAGCTCTGTACCCCCTCCCCAACTCACCTCAACCACAGGGCAGCCCTGTACCCCCTCCCCAACTCACCTCAACCACAGGGCAGCCCTGTACCGGCCTCCCCTACTCACCTCAACCACAGGGCAGCCCTGTACCCCCTCCCCAACTCACCTCAACCACAGGGCAGCCCTGTACCCCCTCCCCAACTCACCTCAACCACAGGGCAGCCCTCTACCCCCTCCCCAACTCTCCTCAACCACAGGGCAGCCCTGTACCCCCCTCCCCTTCTCACCTCAACCACAGGGGAGCCCTGTACCCCCTCCCCAACTCACCTCAACCCCAGGGCAGCACTGTACCCACTCCCCAACTCACCACAACCGCAGGGCAGACCTGTACACCCTCCCCAACTCACCTCAACCACAGGGCAGCCCTGTACCCCCCTCCACAACTCACCTCAACCACAGGGCAGCCCTGTACCACCCTCCCCAACTCACCTCAACAACAGGGCAGCCCTGTACCCCATCCCCAACTCACCTCAACCAAAGGGAAGCCCTGTACCCCCTCCCCAACACACCTCAACCACAGGGCAGCCCTGTACCCCCCTCCCCAACTTACCTCAACCACAGGGCAGACCTGTACCCCCTTCCCCAACTCACCTCAACCACAGGGCAGCCCTGTACCCCCTCCACAACACACCTCAACCACAGGGCAGCCCTGTACCCCCTCCCCAACTCACCTCAACCAAAGGGCAGCCCTGTACCCACGCCCCAAATCACGCCAACCACAGGACAGCCCTGTACCCCCTCCCCAACTCAACTCAGCCACAGGACAGCCCTGTACCCCCTCCCCTACTCACCTCAACCAGAGGGCAGACCTGTACCCCCTCCCCAACTCACCTCAACCACAGGGCAGCCCTGTACCCACCTCCCCAAATCACCTCAACCACAGGACAGCCCTGTACCCCATTCCCCAACTCACCTCAACCACAGGGCAGCCCTGTATCCCCTCCCCAACTCACCTCAACCACAGGGCAGCCCTGTACCCCTCCCCAACTCACCTCAAGCACAGGACAGCCCTGTAACCCCTCCCCAACTTACCTCAACCACAGGGCAGCCCTGTACCCCTCCCCAACTCACCTCAACCACAGGGCAGCCCTGTACCCCCTCCCCAACTCACCTCAACCACAGGGCAGCCCAGTACCCCCTCCCCAACTCACCTCAACCACAGGGCAACAGTGTACCCACCTCCCCAAATCACGCCAACCACAGGACAGCCCTGTACCCCCTCCCCAACTCACCTCAACCAGAGGGCAGCCCTGTACCCCCTCCCCAACTCACGTCAACCACAGGGCAGCCCTGTGCCCCCTCCCCAACTCACCTCAACCACAGGGCAGCCCTGTACCCGTTCCCCAACTCACCTCAACCACAGGGCAGCCCTGTACCCAACCTCCCCAAATCACCTCAACCACAGGGCAGTCCTGTACCCCCTTCCCCAACTCACCTCAACCACAGGGCAGCCCTGTACCTCCCTCCCCAACTCACCTCAACCACAGGGCAGAAATGTACCCCTTCCCCAACTCACCTCAACCACAGGGAAGCCCTGTACCCCCCTCCCCAACTCACCTCAACCAAAGGGCAGCCCTGTAACCCCTCCCCAACTCACCTCAGCCACAGGACAGCCCTGTACCCACCTCCCCAAATCACCTCAATGACTGGACTGCCCTGTACCCCCTCCCCAACTCACCTCAACCACAGGACAGCCCTGTACCCCCTCCCCAACTCACCTCAACCACAGGGCAGCCCTGTACCCCCTACCCAACTCACCTCAAACACAGGGCACCCTGTACCCCCCTCCCCAACTCACCTCAACCACAGGGCAGCCCTGTACCCTCCTCCCAAATCACCTCAAACACAGGACAGCCCTGTCCCCCTCCCCAACTCACCTCAACCACAGGACAGCCCTGTACCCCGTCCCCAACTCAACTTAACCAAAAGGCAGCACTGTACCCCCTCCCCAACTCACCTCAACCCCAGGGCTGCCCTGTACCCCCCTCCCCAACTCACCTCAACCACAGGACAGCCCTGTACCCCCTCCCCAAATCACCTCAAACACAGGGCAGCCCTGTACCCCCTCGGCAACTCACCTCAACCACAGGGCAGTCCTGTACCCCCTTCCCCAACTCACCTCAACCACAGGGCAGACCTGTACCCCCTTCCCAACTCACCTCAACCACAGGACAGCCCTGTACCCCCTCCCCTGCTCACCTCAACCACAGGGCAGCATTGTACCAACCTTCCCAAATCACCTCAACCACAGGACAGCCCTCTACCCCCTCCCCAACTCACCTCAACCACAGGGCAGCCCTGTACCCCCTACCCAACACACCTCAAACACAGGGCAGCTCTGTACCCCCCTCCCCAACTCACCTCAACCACAGGGCAGCCCTGTCCCCCCTCCCCAACTCACCTCAACCACAGGGCAGCCCTGTACCCCCCTCCCCAACTCACCTCAACCACAGGGCAGCCCTGTACCCCCCTCCCCAACTCACCTCAACCACAGGGCTGCCCTGTACCCCCTCCCCAACTCACCTCAACCAAAGGGCAGCCCTGTACGCCCCTCCCCAACTCACCTCAACCACAGGGCAGTCCTGTACCCCCTTCCCCAACTCACCTCAACCACAGGGAAGCCCTGTACCCCCTCCCCAACTCACCTCAACCACAGGGCAGCCCTGTACCCCTTCCCCAACTTACCTCAACCACAGGGCAGCCCTGTACGCCCTCCCCAAATCACCTCAACCACAGGGCAGCCCTGTACCCTCCTCCCAAATCACCTCAAACACAGGACAGCCCTGTACCCCCTCCCCAACTCAATTTAACCAAAGGGCAGCCCTGTACCCCCTCCCCAACTCACCTCAACCACAGGGCAGCCCTGTACACCCTCCCCAACTCATCTCAACCACAGGGCAGCCCTGTACCCCCTCCCCAACACACCTCAACCACAGGACAGCCCTGTACACCCCTTCTCAACTCACCTCAACCACAGGGCAGCCCTGTAAACCCTCCCCTACTCACCTCAACCACAGGGCAGCATTGTACCCACCTTCCCAAATCACCTCAACCACAGGACAGCCCTGTACCCCCTCCCCAACTTACCTCAACCACAGGGCAGCCCTGTACCCCCTCCCCAACTCACCTCAAACACAGGGCAGCCCTGTACCCCCCTATCCAACTCACCTCAATCGCAGGGCAGCCCTGTACCCCCTCCCCAACTCATCTAAACCACAGGGCAGCCATGTACCCCCTCCCCAACTAACATCAACCACAGGGCAGCCCTGTACGCCCCTCCCCAACTCACCTCAACAACAGGGCAGTCCTGTACCCCCTTCCCCAACTCACCTCAACCACAGGGAAGCCCTGTACCCCCTCCCCAACTCATCTCAACCACAGGGCAGCCCTGTACGCCCTCCCCAACTCACCTCAACCACAGGACAGACCTGTACCCCCTCCCCAACTCAACTTAACCACAGGGCAGCCCTGTACCCCCTCCCCAACTCACCTCAACCCCAGGGCAGCCCTGTAACCCCTCCCCAACTCACCTCAAACACAGGGCAGCCCTGTACACCCTCCCCAACTCACCTCAACCACAGGGCAGCCCTGTACACCCTCCCCAACTCACCTCAACCACAGGACAGCCCTGTAAACCCCTCCTAAACTCACCTCAACCACAGGGCGGCCCTGTACACCCTCCCCGACTCACGTCAACGACAGGGCAGCCCTGTACCCCCTCCCCAACTCACCTCAACCACAGGGCAGCTCTGTACCCCCTCCCCAACTCACTTCAACCACAGGCCAGCCCTGTACCCCCTCCCCAACTCACCTCAACCACAGGGCAGCCCTGTACCCCCTCCCCAACTCACCTCATCCACAGGGCAGCCCTCTACCCCCTCCCCAACTCACCTCAACCTCAGGGCAGCCCTGTACCCCTCTCCCCTACTCACATCAACCAAAGGGCAGCCCTGTACCCCCTCCCCAACTCACCTCAACCACAGGACAGCCCTGTACACCCTCCCCAACTCACCTCAACCACAGGGCAGCCCTGTACCCCCTCCCCAACTCACCTCAACCACAGGGCAGCCCTGTACCCCCCTCCTCAACTCACCTCAACCACAGGGCAGCCCTGTACACCCTCCCCAACTCACCTCAACCACAGGGCAGCCCTGTACCCCCTCCCCAACTCACCTCAACCACAGGGCAGCCCTGTACACCCTCCCCAACTCACCTCAACCACAGGGCAGCCCTGTACCCCCCTCCCCAACTCACCTCAACCACAGGACAGCCCTGTACCCCCCTCCTCAACTCACCTCAACCACAGCGCAGCCCTGTACACCCTCCCCAACTCACCTCAACCACAGGGCAGCCCTGTAACCCCTCCCCAACTCACCTCAACCACAGGGCAGCCCTGTAACCCCCTCCCCAACTCACCTCAACCACAGGGCAGCTCTGTACCCCCTCCCCAACTCACCTCAACCACAGGGCAGCCCTGTACCCCCTCCCCAACTCACCTCAACCACAGGGCAGCCCTGTACCGGCCTCCCCTACTCACCTCAACCACAGGGCAGCCCTGTACCCCCTCCCCAACTCACCTCAACCACAGGGCAGCCCTGTACCCCCTCCCCAACTCACCTCAACCACAGGGCAGCCCTCTACCCCCTCCCCAACTCTCCTCAACCACAGGGCAGCCCTGTACCCCCCTCCCCTTCTCACCTCAACCACAGGGGAGCCCTGTACCCCCTCCCCAACTCACCTCAACCCCAGGGCAGCCCTTTACCCACTCCCCAACTCACCACAACTGCAGGGCAGACCTGTACACCCTCCCCAACTCACCTCAACCACAGGGCAGCCCTGTACCCCCTCCACAACTCACCTCAACCACAGGGCAGCCCTGTACCCCCTCCCCAACTCACCTCAACAACAGGGCAGCCCTGTACCCCCTCCCCAACTCACCTCAACCACAGGGAAGCCCTGTACCCCCTCCCCAACTCACCTCAACCACAGGGCAGCCCTGTACCCCCCTCCCCAACTTACCTCAACCACAGGGCAGACCTGTACCCCCTTCCCCAACTCACCTCAACCACAGGGCATCCCTGTACCCCCTCCCCAACACACCTCAACCACAGGGCAGCCCTGTACCCCCTCCCCAACTCACCTCAACCAAAGGGCAGCCCTGTACCCACGCCCCAAATCACGCCAACCACAGGGCAGCCCTGTACCCCCTCCCCAACTCAACTCAGCCACAGGACAGCCCTGTACCCCCTCCCCTACTCACCTCAACCAGAGGGCAGTCCTGTACCCCATTCCCCAACTCACCTCAGCCACAGGGCAGCCCTGTATCCCCTCCCCAACTCACCTCAACCACAGGGCAGTCCTGTACCCCATTCCCCAACTCACCTCAGCCACAGGGCAGCCCTGTATCCCCTCCCCAACTCACCTCAACCACAGGGCAGCCCTGTACCCCTCCCCAACTCACCTCAAGCACAGGGCAGCCCTGTACCCCCTCCCCAACTTACCTCAACCACAGGGCAGCCCTGTACCCCTCCCCAACTCACCTCAACCACAGGGCAGCCCTGTACCCCCTCCCCAACTCACCTCAACCACAGGGCAGCCCAGTACCCCCCTCCCCAACTCACCTCAACCACAGGGCAACAGTGTACCCACCTCCCCAAATCACGCCAACCACAGGACAGCCCTGTACCCCCTCCCCCACTCACCTCAACCAGAGGGCAGCCCTGTACCCCCTCCCCAACTCACGTCAACCACAGGGCAGCCCTGTACACCCTCCCCAACTCACCTCAACCACAGGGCAGCCCTGTACCCACTCCCCAACTCACTTCAACCACAGGGCAGCCCTGTACACCCTCCCCAACTCACCTCAAACATAGGGCAGCCCAGTACCCCCCTCCCCAACTCACCTCAACCACAGGACAGCCCTGTATCCTCCTCCCCAACTCACCTCAACCTCAGGGCAGCCCTGTGCCCCCTCCCCAACTCACCTCAACCACAGGGCAGCCCTGTACCCCCTCCCCAACTCACCTCAACCACAGGGCAGCCCTGTACCCAACCTCCCCAAATCACCTCAACCTCAGGGCAGCCCTGTGCCCCCTCCCCAACTCACCTCAACCACAGGGCAGCCCTGTACCACCCTCCCCAACTCACCTCAACCACAGGGCAGACCTGTACCCCCTCCCCAACTCATCTCAACCACAGGGCAGCCCTGTACCCCCCCTCCCCAACTCACCTCAACCAAAGGGCAGCCCTGTAACCGCTCCCCAACTCACCTCAACCACAGGACAGCCCTGTACCCACCTCCCCAAATCACCTCAATGACTGGACTGCCCTGTACCCCCTCCCCAACTCACCTCAACCACAGGACAGCCCTGTACCCACTCCCCAACTCACCTCAAACACAGGGCAGCCCTGTACCCCCCTCGCCAACTCACCTCAACTACAGGGCAGTCCTGTACCCGCTTCCCCAACTCACCTCAACCACAGGGCAGACCTGTACCCCCTCCCCAACTCACCTCAACCACAGGACAGCCCTGTACCCCCTCCCCTACTAACCTCAACCACAGGGCAGCATTGTACCCACCTTCCCAAATCACCTCAACCACAGGACAGCCCTCTACCCCCTCCCCAACTCACCTCAACCACAGGGCAGCCCTGTACCCCCTACACAACTCACCTCAAACACAGGGCACCCTGTACCCCCCTCCCCAACTCACCTCAACCACAGGGCAGCCCTGTCCCCCCTCCCCAACGCACCTCAACCACAGGGCAGCCCTGTACCTCCTCCCCAACTCACCTCAACCAGAGGGCAGCCCTGTAGCCCCCTCCCCAACTCACCTCAACCACAGGGCAGTCCTGTACCCCCTTCCCCAACTCACCTCAACCACAGGGAAGCCCTGTACCCCCTCCCCAACTCACCTCAACAACAGGGCAGCCCTGTACCCCCTCCCCAACTTACCTCAACCACAGGGCAGCCCTGTACGCCCTCCCCAAATCACCTCAACCACAGGGCAGCCCTGTACCCTCCTCCCAAATCACCTCAAACACAGGACAGCCCTGTCCCCCTCCCCAACTCACCTCAACCACAGGACAGCCCTGTACCCCGTCCCCAACTCAACTTAACCAAAGGGCAGCACTGTACCCCCTCCCCAACTCACCTCAACCCCAGGGCTGCCCTGTACCCCCTCCCCAACTCACCTCAACCACAGGACAGCCCTGTACACACCTCCCCAAATCACCTCAATGACTGGACTGCCCTGTACCCCCTCCCCAACTCACCTCAACCACAGGACAGCCCTGTACCCCCTCCCCAACTCACCTCAAACACAGGGCAGCCCTGTACCCCCTCGCCAACTCACCTCAACCACAGGGCAGTCCTGTACCCCCTTCCCCAACTCACCTCAACCACAGGGCAGACCTGTACCCCCTCCCCAACTCACCTCAACCACAGGACAGCCCTGTACCCACTCCCCTACTCACCTCAACCACAGGGCAGCATTGTACCCACCTTCCCAAATCACCTCAACCACAGGACAGCCCTCTACACCCTCCCCAACTCATCTCAACCACAGGGCAGCCCTGTACCCCCTCCCCAACACACCTCAACCACAGGACAGCCCTGTACACCCCTCCTCAACTCATCTCAACCACAGGGCAGCCCTGTAAACCCTCCCCTACTCACCTCAACCACAGGGCAGCATTTTACCCACCTTCCCAAATCACCTCAACCACAGGACAGCCCTGTACCCCCTCGCCAACTTACCTCAACCACAGGGCAGCCCTGTACCCCCTCCCCAACTCACCTCAAACACAGGGCAGCCCTGTACCCCCCTATCCAACTCACCTCAATCACAGGGCAGCCCTGTACCCCCTCCCCAACTCACCTAAACCACAGGGCAGCCATGTACCCCCTCCCCAACTCACATCAACCACAGGGCAGCCCTGTACCCCCCTCCCCAACTCACCTCAACAACAGGGCAGTCCTGTACCCCCTTCCCCAACTCACCTCAACCACAGGGAAGCCCTGTGCCCCCTCCCCAACTCATCTCAACCACAGGGCAGCCCTGTACGCCCTCCCCAACTCACCTCAACCACAGGGCAGCCCTGTACCCTCCTCCCAAATCACCTCAACAACAGGACAGCCCTGTACCCCCTCCCCAACTCACCTCAACCACAGGACAGCCCTGTACCCCCTCCCCAACTCACCTCAACGACAGGGCAGCCCTGTACCCCCTCCCCAACTCACCTCAACCACAGGGCAGCTCTGTACCCCCTCCCCAACTCACTTCAACCACAGGCCAGCCCTGTACCCCCTCCCCAACTCACCTCAACCACAGGGCAGCCCTGTACCCCCTCCCCAACTCACCTCATCCACAGGGCAGCCCTCTACCCCCCTCCCCAACTCACCTCAACCACAGGGCAGCCCTGTACCCCCCTCCCCAACTCACCTCAACCACAGGGCAGCCCTGTACCCCCTCCCCAACTCACCTCAACCCCAGGGCAGCCCTGTACCCCCTCCCCAACTCACCTCAACCACAGGGCAGCCCTGTACACCCTCCCCAACTCACCTCAACCACAGGGCAGCCCTGTACACCCTCCCCAACTCACCTCAGACACAGGACAGCCCTGTACCCCCCTCCTCAACTCACCTCAACCACAGGGCAGCCCTGTACACCCTCCCCAACTCACCTCAACCACAGGGCAGCCCTGTACCCCCCTCCCCAACTCACCTCAACCACAGGGCAGCCCTGTATCCCCCTCCCCAACTCACCTCAACCATAGGGCAGCCCTGTACACCCTCCCCAACTCACCTCAACCACAGGGCAGCCCTGTACCTCCCTCCTCTACTCACCTCAACCACAGGGCAGCCCTGTACCCCCTCCCCAACTCACCTCAACCACAGGGCAGCCCTGTACCCCCTCCCCAACTCACCTCAACCACAGGGCAGCCCTGTACCCACCTCCCCAAATAACCTCAACCACAGGGCAGCCCTGTCCCCCCTCCCCAACTCACCTCAACCACAGGGCAGCCCTGTACCCCCTCCCCAACTCACCTCAACCACAGGGCAGCCCTGTACCCCCCTCCCCAACTCACCTCAACCACAGGGCTGCCCTGTACCCCCCTCCCCAACTCACCTCAACCAAAGGGCAGCCCTTTACGCCCATCCCCAACTCACCTCAACCACAGGGCAGTCCTGTACCCCCTTCCCCAACTCACCTCAACCACAGGGAAGCCCTGTACCCCCTCCCCAACTCACCTCAACCACAGGGCAGCCCTGTAGCCCCTCCCCAACTTACCTCAACCACAGGGCAGTCCTGTACCCCCTTCCCCAACTCACCTCAACCACAGGGAAGCCCTGTACCCCCTCCCCAACTCACCTCAACCACAGGGCAGCCCTGTACCCCTTCCCCAACTTACCTCAACCACAGGGCAGCCCTGTACGCCCTCCCCAAATCACCTCAACCACAGGGCAGCCCTGTACCCTCCTCCCAAATCACCTCAAACACAGGACAGCCCTGTACCCCCTCCCCAACTCAATTTAACCAAAGGGCAGCACTGTACCGCATCCCCAACTCACCTCAAGCCCAGGGCAGCCCTGTACCCCCTCCCCAACTCACCTCAACCACAGGGCAGCCCTGTACACCCTCCCCAACTCATCTCAACCACAGGGCAGCCCTGTATCCCCTCCCCAACACACCTCAACCACAGGACAGCCCTGTACACCCCTTCTCAACTCACCTCAACCACAGGGCAGCCCTGTAAACCCTCCCCTACTCACCTCAACCACAGGGCAGCATTGTACCCACCTTCCCAAATCACCTCAACCACAGGACAGCCCTGTACCCCCTCCCCAACTTACCTCAACCACAGGGCAGCCCTGTACCCCCTCCCCAACTCACCTCAAACACAGGGCAGCCCTGTACCCCCCTATCCAACTCACCTCAATCGCAGGGCAGCCCTGTACCCCCTCCCCAACTCACCTAAACCACAGGGCAGCCATGTACCTCCTCCCCAACTCACATCAACCACAGGGCAGCCCTGTACGCCCCTCGCCAACTCACCTCAACAACAGGGCAGTCCTGTACCGCCTTCCCCAACTCACCTCAACCACAGGGAAGCCCTGTACCCCCTCCCCAACTCATCTCAACCACAGGGCAGCCCTGTACGCCCTCCCCAACTCACCTCAACCACAGGACAGCCCTGTACCCCCTCCCCAACTCAACTTAACCACAGGGCAGCCCTGTACCCCCTCCCCAACTCACCTCAACCCCAGGGCAGCCCTGTAACCCCTCCCCAACTCACCTCAAACACAGGGCAGCCCTGTACACCCTCCCCAACTCACCTCAACCACAGGGCAGCCCTGTACACCCTCCCCAACTCACCTCAACCACAGGACAGCCCTGTAAACCCCTCCTCAACTCACCTCAACCACAGGGCGGCCCTGTACACCCTCCCCGACTCACGTCAACGACAGGGCAGCCCTGTACCCCCTCCCCAACTCACCTCAACCACAGGGCAGCTCTGTACCCCCTCCCCAACTCACTTCAACCACAGGCCAGCCCTGTACCCCCTCCCCAACTCACCTCAACCACAGGGCAGCCCTGTACCCCCTCCCCAACTCACCTCATCCACAGGGCAGCCCTCTACCCCCTCCCCAACTCACCTCAACCTCAGGGCAGCCCTGTACCCCCCTCCCCTACTCACATCAACCAAAGGGCAGCCCTGTACCCCCTCCCCAACTCACCTCAACCACAGGACAGCCCTGTACACCCTCCCCAACTCACCTCAACCACAGGGCAGCCCTGTACCCCCTCCCCAACTCACCTCAACCACAGGACAGCCCTGTACCCCCCTCCTCAACTCACCTCAACCACAGGGCAGCCCTGTACACCCTCCCCAACTCACCTCAACCACAGGGCAGCCCTGTACCCCCTCCCCAACTCACCTCAACCACAGGGCAGCCCTGTACACCCTCCCCAACTCACCTCAACCACAGGGCAGCCCTGTACCCCCTCCCCAACTCACCTCAACCACAGGACAGCCCTGTACCCCCCTCCTCAACTCACCTCAACCACAGCGCAGCCCTGTACACCCTCCCCAACTCACCTCAACCACAGGGCAGCCCTGTAACCCCTCCCCAACTCACCTCAACCACAGGGCAGCCCTGTAACCCCCTCCCCAACTCACCTCAACCACAGGGCAGCTCTGTACCCCCTCCCCAACTCACCTCAACCACAGGGCAGCCCTGTACCCCCTCCCCAACTCACCTCAACCACAGGGCAGCCCTGTACCGGCCTCCCCTACTCACCTCAACCACAGGGCAGCCCTGTACCCCCTCCCCAACTCACCTCAACCACAGGGCAGCCCTGTACCCCCTCCCCAACTCACCTCAACCACAGGGCAGCCCTCTACCCCCCTCCCCAACTCTCCTCAACCACAGGGCAGCCCTGTACCCCCCTCCCCTTCTCACCTCAACCACAGGGGAGCCCTGTACCCCCTCCCCAACTCACCTCAACCCCAGGGCAGCCCTGTACCCACTCCCCAACTCACCACAACTGCAGGGCAGACCTGTACACCCTCCCCAACTCACCTCAACCACAGGGCAGCCCTGTACCCCCTCCACAACTCACCTCAACCACAGGGCAGCCCTGTACCCCCCTCCCCAACTCACCTCAACAACAGGGCAGCCCTGTACCCCCTCCCCAACTCACCTCAACCACAGGGAAGCCCTGTACCCCCTCCCCAACTCACCTCAACCACAGGGCAGCCCTGTACCCCCCTCCCCAACTTACCTCAACCACAGGGCAGACCTGTACCCCCTTCCCCAACTCACCTCAACCACAGGGCATCCCTGTACCCCCTCCCCAACACACCTCAACCACAGGGCAGCCCTGTACCCCCTCCCCAACTCACCTCAACCAAAGGGCAGCCCTGTACCCACGCCCCAAATCACGCCAACCACAGGGCAGCCCTGTACCCCCTCCCCAACTCAACTCAGCCACAGGACAGCCCTGTACCCCCTCCCCTACTCACCTCAACCAGAGGGCAGTCCTGTACCCCATTCCCCAACTCACCTCAGCCACAGGGCAGCCCTGTATCCCCTCCCCAACTCACCTCAACCACAGGGCAGTCCTGTACCCCATTCCCCAACTCACCTCAGCCACAGGGCAGCCCTGTATCCCCTCCCCAACTCACCTCAACCACAGGGCAGCCCTGTACCCCTCCCCAACTCACCTCAAGCACAGGGCAGCCATGTACCCCCTCCCCAACTTACCTCAACCACAGGGCAGCCCTGTACCCCTCCCCAACTCACCTCAACCACAGGGCAGCCCTGTACCCCCTCCCCAACTCACCTCAACCACAGGGCAGCCCAGTACCCCCTCCCCAAATCACCTCAACCACAGGGCAACAGTGTACCCACCTCCCCAAATCACGCCAACCACAGGACAGCCCTGTACCCCCTCCCCCACTCACCTCAACCAGAGGGCAGCCCTGTACACCCTCCCCAACTCACGTCAACCACAGGGCAGCCCTGTACACCCTCCCCAACTCACCTCAACCACAGGGCAGCCCTGTACCCACTCCCCAACTCACTTCAACCACAGGGCAGCCCTGTACACCCTCCCCAACTCACCTCAAACATAGGGCAGCCCAGTACCCCCTCCCCAACTCACCTCAACCACAGGACAGCCCTGTATCCTCCTCCCCAACTCACCTCAACCTCAGGGCAGCCCTGTGCCCCCTCCCCAACTCACCTCAACCACAGGGCAGCCCTGTACCCCCCTCCCCAACTCACCTCAACCACAGGGCAGCCCTGTACCCAACCTCCCCAAATCACCTCAACCACAGGGCAGTCCTGTACCCCCTTCCCCAACTCACCTCAACCACAGGGCAGCCCTGTACCACCCTCCCCAACTCACCTCAACCACAGGGCAGACCTGTACCCCCTCCCCAACTCACCTCAACCACAGGGCAGCCCTGTACCCCCCTCCCCAACTCACCTCAACCAAAGGGCAGCCCTGTAACCCCTCCCCAACTCACCTCAACCACAGGACAGCCCTGTACCCACCTCCCCAAATCACCTCAATGACTGGACTGCCCTGTACCCCCTCCCCAACTCACCTCAACCACAGGACAGCCCTGTACCCACTCCACAACTCACCTCAAACACAGGGCAGCCCTGTACACCCTCGCCAACTCACCTCAACTACAGGGCAGTCCTGTACCCGCTTCCCCAACTCACCTCAACCACAGGGCAGACCTGTACCCCCTCCCCAACTCACCTCAACCACAGGACAGCCCTGTACCCCCTCCCCTACTAACCTCAACCACAGGGCAGCATTGTACCCACCTTCCCAAATCACCTCAACCACAGGACAGCCCTCTACCCCTTCCCCAACTCACCTCAACCACAGGGCAGCCCTGTACCCCTTACACAACTCACCTCAAACACAGGGCACCCTGTACCCCCCTCCCCAACTCACCTCAACCACAGGGCAGCCCTGTCCCCCCTCCCCAACGCACCTCAACCACAGGGCAGCCCTGTACCTCCTCCCCAACTCACCTCAACCAGAGGGCAGCCCTGTAGCCCCCTCCCCAACTCACCTCAACCACAGGGCAGTCCTGTACCCCCCTTCCCCAACTCACCTCAACCACAGGGAAGCCCTGTACACCCTCCCCAACTCACCTCAACAACAGGGCAGCCCTGTACCCCCTCCCCAACTTACCTCAACCACAGGGCAGCCCTGTACGCCCTCCCCAAATCACCTCAACCACAGGGCAGCCCTGTACCCTCCTCCCAAATCACCTCAAACACAGGACAGCCCTGTCCCCCTCCCCAACTCACCTCAACCACAGGACAGCCCTGTACCCCGTCCCCAACTCAACTTAACCAAAGGGCAGCACTGTACCCCCTCCCCAACTCACCTCAACCCCAGGGCTGCCCTGTACCCCCTCCCCAACTCACCTCAACCACAGGACAGCCCTGTACACACCTCCCCAAATCACCTCAATGACTGGACTGCCCTGTACCCCCTCCCCAACTCACCTCAACCACAGGACAGCCCTGTACCCCCTCCCCAACTCACCTCAAACACAGGGCAGCCCTGTACCCCCTCGCCAACTCACCTCAACCACAGGGCAGTCCTGTACCCCCTTCCCCAACTCACCTCAACCACAGGGCAGACCTGTACCCCCTCCCCAACTCACCTCAACCACAGGACAGCCCTGTACCCCCTCCCCTACTCACCTCAACCACAGGGCAGCATTGTACCCACCTTCCCAAATCACCTCAACCACAGGACAGCCCTCTACACCCTCCCCAACTCATCTCAACCACAGGGCAGCCCTGTACCCCCTCCCCAACACACCTCAACCACAGGACAGCCCTGTACACCCCTCCTCAACTCATCTCAACCACAGGGCAGCACCTGTAAACCCTCCCCTACTCACCTCAACCACAGGGCAGCATTGTACCCACCTTCCCAAATCACCTCAACCACAGGACAGCCCTGTACCCCCTCGCCAACTTACCTCAACCACAGGGCAGCCCTGTACCCCCCTCCCCAACTCACCTCAAACACAGGGCAGCCCTGTACCCCCCTATCCAACTCACCTCAATCACAGGGCAGCCCTGTACCCCCCTCCCCAACTCACCTAAACCACAGGGCAGCCATGTACCCCCTCCCCAACTCACCTCAACCACAGGACAGCCCTGTACCCCCCTCCCCAACTCACCTCAACAACAGGGCAGTCCTGTACCCCCTTCCCCAACTCACCTCAACCACAGGGAAGCCCTGTGCCCCCTCCCCAACTCATCTCAACCACAGGGCAGCCCTGTACGCCCTCCCCAACTCACCTCAACCACAGGGCAGCCCTGTACCCTCCCTCCCAAGATCACCTCAACCACAGGACAGCCCTGTACCCCCTCCCCAACTCACCTCAACCACAGGACAGCCCTGTACCCCCTCCCCAACTCACCTCAACGACAGGGCAGCCCTGTACCCCCCTCCCCAACTCACCTCAACCACAGGGCAGCTCTGTACCCCCTCCCCAACTCACTCAACCACAGGCCAGCCCTGTACCCCCTCCCCAACTCACCTCAACCACAGGGCAGCCCTGTACCCACTCCCCAACTCACCTCATCCACAGGGCAGCCCTTACCCCCTCCCCAACTCACCTCAACCACAGGGCAGCCCTGTACCCCCCTCCCCAACTCACCTCAACCAC